>JANTPZ010093194.1:0-16120 GCA_025593235.1 Vachellia pachyceras | reverse complement strand
CACCATTCTCTCTTTACAAAATCATCCATGCCTCCTTCCTAACAAACCAAAGGCTAAATAGTCAAAATACAACGGTCAATCTAGGACCCCAAAACAACCTAGTACATATCACAGGTCTAAAGGTAAAAGGTTGAAAGTCAACCCCTGCGCCGCCAAAAGATTCTTTCCTTATCCTTGCTCTAGGTCTTCTCTCTCCTCTTATAGGTGTGTTTAGCAAAAGGGGCTCTATCACAAATTATAATCAAACTTGGACCAATATAGTTGGACTTATGTTTGCTAAATCTGTGCCCCATATCGCCCATAATTATTATGGGGCCGCTTCTCATTTGGCTTGTTCAAAACACCTATGGTTTCTGTATAATATGCAAAAACACCTATCAGAAGCAAAGCATTCACAACACAATCCTTCCTTGTAATATGGGCTTGTTCATTGTTCAACACACCTAACTCTAAACAAAATCTAATGGGGGGTACAGAATTTGAGGCAATAAGGTCATACTTCATTTATTCCAGCATATGCCAGGGCAAGGCTAGCACATGATATAACAACTGGAAGATCACCTAACACAACCTCAACAACATGACTACTGCTAGAAAGTAGAGAATTATGGGCCGTTTAAAGCTTAGCTAAATGTCAAATGGTATCGAATCAAATGGAACAATAATTTTCCTGATGATATTGATTACACTACTTCTCCATCTGATTCAAGATTTGGAAATATTACTCCTCATGACTTCAAAACTTTAAACAGAGCAAAAGAAAATGAGCATATAATGAAGCAACGTTTCTCAAAAAATTTACTGTCAACTATTAAGACCAATATTTCCTTGTAAAGCTTGGAAAAAAAGATCTTTCGGCATTGTTATGAGTATGGCAACCAACCAATATTCCATTCACAGAATCCCATTATGATTCGGTCACCTAAATTGAAGCTTACCGAATTTTGATTTCCCTCTTTCACCCAAATTGAGACTTACCAGGCTGTTCCGGCTTTCTTTGAAGGACAAATTTTCCCTGAAGTGTCAAATGCGTCACAATGCATTATGGACCTCCTATATGAGCTGTCGTACACTGCACTCCATGCTGTATCAGATGAATATTTATTCAGATGCACTGAATTGAATTCTATAAAGACAGATATTGTGTTATTGCAACATGTATATATGCACACGCGCATATATGGCCTTTGTGCATAAAGACGGGCAAAAAACCTTCTTGTTGTACAGCTATAAGCTAAATCGTCGCTATTTATTTACTTTATACCTTGGGCGACAAATAATATAAGGTCATGATTTGGTTTGATTGAATACTTCAATGTTTTAAGTGTCAAATGCATCACAATGCATTATGTGACCTCACATATACATGGGTGTAGTACATTGCACTACGGTACGTATCATATGAATATTTATTTAGATCCATTGAACTGAATTGTACAAAGATAGATATTGTTTTACTGCAATATGTATATATGCACATGCACATATATGGCCTTTGTGCATAAAGACAAGCAAAAAACCTTCTTATTGTACAGCTACAAACTAAATTTTCGCTATTCACATATGTACTTTATACATTGGGCGGTAGATAATATAGGATTATGATTTGGTTTGACTGAATACTTCAATGTTTTTAGTGTCAAATACATCACAATCCACTATGTGACCTCACATATACATGGGTTGTAGTACATTGCACTACGTTATGTATCAGATGAATATTTATTTAGATGCACTGAACTGAATTGTATAAAGATAGGTATTGTTTTACTGCAATATGTATATATGCATATGCGCATATACGGCCTTCATGCATAAAGACATGCAAAAAATTTAAATAATATTCTGCTTCGTTTAATTAGTCATAGATGGAACATGAAAAGGGATTTTTTTTTTCTTTACCATTTTTACATTGAATACAATAAATGTAAAGAATTTTTTTTTTGCAAGGTCTAGAAGACCAAAAACATTTTACTCCAACTACATCCACACCACTGGTTACAAAATTGATTCAGAAATTCTTTTTAGATATCGATAAAAAGGTCTTTCTACACTCGTGGAAAATGATCTAGAATACACTGTACTACGTTAGGTAATAGGTTAATATTTATTCATATGCATTGAACTAAATTGTCGCTATTCATATATTTACTTTATACATTGGGTGGCAGATAATATAGGATCATGATTTGGTTTGATTGAATACTTCAACGTTTTAAGTGTCAAATGCATCTCGATCCACTATGTGACCTCACACACAAATATATATATATATATAGGTTGTAGTACATTGCACTATGCTATGTATCATATGAATATTTATTCAGATGCAATGAACCGAATTGTATAAAGACATATATTATTTTACTGCAATATGTGTATATGCACATGCACACATATTGCCTTCGTGCCTAAAAAAAAGGCAAAAAAACCTTCTTGTTGTACAACTAAAAATAAGAGCGTGAGGTTAGCTGCTTACAAACATGAGTAGAGATTTCAATATATAGTGATAAAAGGGGATCCAATTTTTTTATTTGGTCCTTTTTTTTCATCAAGAGTGTGAAATTCACTTTTTAAGGTGAGAAAGATTCGTGGGGTTTAATATAACTTCCAAATGCATAGGGTAGACGCATATATAAATTTGTGGGTTGTAAAACTTTAGAAATATTTTATTCTCAGCAAAGAGTGTTAATGGGGTAAGGTTAGGAACTGAGAAATGAGAGATATCAAAAAGAGAGTCATAGATGATGCTTCTTCTTCTTCTTATTCTAAGGCTCCTATTTTTGTGAGTGTTAGTAACAAAATCCCGAAAATTGATTTAGCTGATATAACAAATCAAACTTCATCAGGTCAAACATCTCATCATCAAGACAAAGATCCTCATAAGCTCAAAAGGTATATGTCTTTGTTTACTTTTTGTAGATTTTGGTTACTATTAATTTAAAACAAGTTACATGATTTATGACTAATTAATTTGTGATTTTTTATGCTCCTTTCTTTGTTGGTACAGGATGATGGATAATCGAATACGGGAGTATAAATTGTTGAAAGCCCAATATGTTCATGAATTGGAAAACTATGCAAAGAGATCTAGAGGTAATTTTTAATTTGCTCAAGGGTTCGCTCAAAATTTGAGCGATAAGTTTACTGTTATTTTGATTAATGATTATTAATATTTTTCAAAAAGAAAAAAAGAGGTTATAAAGTGCAAATTTGCTTCAGAAAATTTCACCCAAGAGCGCACAATTGTGTCCTGAAAGTTATTTTTTCGGGTACATTATTGTCCCTGAAGTGTTAAAATAAAGCGAAATTGCCTGTTGTAGTTAAAAATGTTGAAAGTCAACTTTAGTTTTAAATTATGTGCTACAATATTGTTATATTTTTAAAATTTTGGGACAATATTGCTCATGAATAAAAAATTTTGGGAAAAACTTGCACGTTAACAAATTTTTTTTCATATCAATCTAATGACAATTATTATTTAAAAATATTGTTTCGCCTTAATTAGCCTAATTGAATCTACACTATGCACACCCTATACAATTCACCTTTGTGAAAATAACTATTTAGATTTACTATTTAATAGAAATACTACTAATTTGTAAATGATAAAAATAATGCTTAAATCTGAACCTTTCACCAAATATTTGATGTTTTTGTATAGTGGATGTAAAGTAGATGTAAAGCGTATTCGAGAGAGCTCCAAGTACTAATCAAAACTCCTCTTTTTAATTATCTTTTATTAATTTTTCTTCAGTCAATTCATACAACAAAATCCGTAACATATCTAAACATAATCCTTACAATTTCCTTTTGCAGGCTATGAAGAATGTGAAAGTGAGAAGCACTCACTGAAAATTGAGAAACACGTCTTTGCAATGCAACTGATTTACGAAGAAAGGGAAAGAGTTGGAAGAGAAGGTGACAAATTTTATTAAATAAATAAAAAAATGCATTAAAGTAATTTATTTAGCTTCTTTAATCTCTCCAAATTAATTAATTCAAACATATATTAAGGATCAGAGTTAGTATATAATTATATATAAACCCTTTACCTTGTTGAAGATTATCACTTTTAATTGGCTCTTGATATGAATAACCACCTTTTTTTCTGTGCCTTTTTTGGCCCCTTTGCCTTTCAGGGGAGATTGAAAAATATATATCTGAAGTGAACAAGCGGAATGAAATCCTAAGCAGACAAGTGCAGATTCTAGGACAGAGGTTGCAGCTAGCTGCTTCCAGTTCAAACTCAATTCGAGGTTAGAATTAATATCATTCATCATATGTATAAATATGTAGCCTAATAAATGTACACATTAATTAGATAATTTTTATACAACTTAAAGTTCTGTTCTATGTGATTATTCTATTTTGTTCTTGTGTATGAGTGAAATACTCATTCATTATAGTTCTTAATATAAGAGATGGCTAACAAATTTAAATAGATTAAAAAAATTAGTTATGTCAGTTAGTTGTAATAAAATATCATTATTCTTCATGACCACCCTTTGATAGAAACATCTTATTGTGTGTAGTCAATAGTGATACTTTAATTGAGAAAAATATTATAAATTTAGGAGACATAATGGATTGATTTCTTATCTTATATTTTTGACCAAAATGAACTTCAAAGTAGATTTTATATTAAGAAGGAGTAGCAGAATAACATGTGTGCGCCCACATGCATATGACTACATCATGCATAGGTACATGTGTACATATTTGTTTATCGTCCTGCTCTCATCCTGTTTCCATTTCTATATATGATTCACAAAACATTTTTGCAAAATGAATTTAAGTTTTGACATTTCACTTTCCCATATTTTCTTTTGTAATCAAGAGAGTGATTTTTACCGCATGTATCTTTCTATGATCAAACTAGGCTTTGTAAAATAAACTTATTTCACTATTATTTATCCTTTCCTTTTTTAATTAGCTAATTCTTTTCTTTCTTTTGGATTTGAAACAGCTTCAAATGGCTGGTGGAGGAAAGATATCCAGAAAAATTAAGAAGACCAAAGAATGTGAAGAAGTAGATTATGGGATTTTAAAGTCAAATTTGAGCTTGAGACTTAAATCTCCTTGAGAATGCAATAATAATGTATAATGGCTTTGAACCATTTTACCTGAAACTTCTTTATCAGGAGGTCATTACTGTTGGTTATGGATTTTCATCTTAAATTTGCATTTACAATCTCCTTTTGTGGCAATTATGGTTTATAACCTGATTCTTCTGCCAATAAGAAATTTCAAACAATAGATTATATATCCTAATTGATTTGATTTTTCCCTAAATATTAACACAATAAGTATTTCTATGGTATTACAAAATTCTAAGAGTAAATTAGCTCTATAACACTTTGGATAATTTTACTAAATCTATAATTAATTAGCAGAAACTTGTAATTTCTTAGTTTCTAATAAGTCCTCAATTAATCTCTTCATCCATTATAAAATCATAAAATAATCCACTGAAATTCCTAGTTTATTTTCTTCAATAAATTCTCAATCGCTTATGTTTAAAATATTATAATAATCGAGGGTTTTCAACGTTATAGCCAAGTGATCGATTGGAATAGACATGGATTTTCATTATACATCTTCCTGTATATTTTATATAGCATGTCTCTATTTTCTGAACTACTACTATTTCGTGGAGATAACACAACAGAAAAATTCTATGGACCTTACTTCTCTTACTATATATTTTTCTCCCAATTTTATCATGCATTTATTGCAAAGGATAATACCCCAAAAAATGACATACATGAACCAAGAACCTGTAATTTTGCTGTTTGTTGTCTAGAGACAGGGTAGAAAGCCAAAAACTTTCTAGCTCTAGGGCTATTGTATCCACACTAGTTACAAAACCGATGTAGAAATTATTTTTTGATCATATATAGGCATTTCTTTTTCTTTTCTGAATGAACGCGGTGGACACTAAGGTTACAGCAGCAAAATCGAACCCAGGGCCTCTCAGTTGGAAGTTATTGTACTATACAACTATTTTACAAAGCCTTTGGTATAAATAGGCATTTCTACACTGATGAACAAATGACCTCCAATACACTGCACTGCGCACTATGTAAAAAAGATGTAGTTTTATTGTGATATGTATATATGCACACGCGCACATGGCCTTGGTGCATAAAAAAAACCAAAAAAAGCTTGTTGTTGAAATAAAATAAATCAATTTCCACTCTTACGGAGTTGGATAATGTTTAACACTTGCTACTTGCCCTAGGCCTATATTTATAACATTCCAAAATTTTGGTCAGATTTTATAAGATAAAATTGAGGTATTGAGAAGTTATTGAGAAAGTAAAGACACCTTATAAATAAATTATTGAGCCAAATTCTATTTGTTGGAAAATTATTCATACTTTTGGAGAAAGTTCAAGAAAGATAGGGAAGATATAACTATTGCCCAAATATTTATTGGAAGAATGATTTACAAGGGTCAAATTTTGGGAGAAAGTTATTTATTAGATCAAAAGAATTATTATTGCATTTCAGGAAAAAAAAAGAAAAAGGAATAGAATGAATAAAAGCGAAAACTGGGGGGATGGCAATTTCACCCTTTTGGAACCTAGGTTGATTATAAATTTTGAATGGTAATTTTCTTTGGAAGGGGATATAGATAACTTTAAATAGACACTTGAACCATTACATTTGGAGTTTTATAGAATAAATTATTATTTTTTTAACTTGTTATAAATTTATAAGCATTAATGATCCTGATTGAATATTTTATATATTATTGTTGGGAGGGGAAGAAGAAGATAAGTTGGAAGCTGAAGAATGGAGAAAAGTTATGCATTGAGAGTATAATAAATAAGCGAATAGCGTCCCATTATAATTTTTATAAAGTATGTTTTACTACATTTCCTATTTTTAATTTAACTATCACATTTTAAGCATGGTTTCATTGAAGAAAATTTATCGAAATTATTTAATCTTCTTATTGATATTTTATTTGAAGATTTTATTTAAGGTTATTTATTATTCTCCACTTTTTTTATGCTGAACATTTAATTATGAAAATTAAAAGGAAAACTTCTGAATTCTTGTTTATTGCAAAAGTTGAAGTATTATATTTATTTCATGTTAGAGATAATAAAAAATGACATTTAAATAATATACACTCTATGCATGGTTAAAAGTGGTTTTTGAGATATCACTTGCAAACTTTCATGTTGAGATCCTTATTACAAATTGTTTCAAAAATAGTTTTATTATTAGAGGTAGTTTAGGAATTGATTTCATGAATACTTGAGAATTCTTTTTTTAGAGGACTTAATGCAGAACTTTGGTTACTAACAACAGTACTGTTAGTCCTTGGCGCACCATAGTTAATAACGAGATTGCTTAGTATTTGTGGGTGTTGACTCACGCGTGTTACTCGTGGGTGTTATACTTGCGCTTATTTCATTTATCGAAGTTAAGTCCCTTGGACTGTTTTCTTCCATTTCATTAAATGTATAAATGGAATATTATTCACAGGAATTTTTTTTTTGCTTCAAATAGTTCTGAACCCTATATCTCTGGTTGAGAGTAAGGAGTCTTCTTATTGTTACAAAGGTTGCTGACTTATTTTGTAGTTCTGCTTGGTGTATATAAAAACTTACTTTTATGCAACTGAAGGTTAGATACTCCACATAATCTACAGATAGGTTATGTGCTTTTGTTATACTTTGAAGAATATGTATTATTTAGTAATTTGACAACTGGTATAAGTGTTTTTTTTTAACATCGAAGGTTTAATAAATGTGATATATATAATATTTTTTGTCCATCACGTCTAAAATTCTTGATGCGTGATATAATATCCATATCCCAAAATTCAAAATTTATTTTGTCACATGCTTTCGATTGTGTTAAAGCTCATCTCTTTTCACATATTTTGTTTCATTTGCTCAATTCAAATGAAAATGCGATGCTTAACGCACAACTAACATTAACCAAAAATCTTCAAGGCAATAATAATCTCTATTCACAGCCAAAGCAACATGCATTGGTGACAATTACTTTTGCTTTTAGTGGCAATTCGAATTTTTGCTTAAGTTGTTATTGGTGTGGCCCACGCAAAGTGACTCTAAAACATTTTTTTATTTTTATATTACTTATACGACCCTTGCATTTTATCATATATTTTGGATGGCGAGTATAATTAAAAGTATATCAATTTTACCATTTTTACATGCATGGACTATATCCACACCCCGAGTTAAAAAATTGATGTGGAATTTTTTTTTAGATCCCTGTAGAAAGGCCTTTCTATACTAGTGAATATTTATTCTTATACATTGTGCGTAGGTGGTGGATAATATAGGATTATGATTTAATTAGATTGAATATTTTGATATCTTAAGGGTTAAATGCATCACAATGCACCATGTCACCTCATATCTATTCGTATACACTGTATTTAATTGTCACTATTTATATATTTACTTTATACATTGACAGCGAATAATATAGAGTTATGACTTAATTTTATCGAATATTGTGATATTTTAAGGGTAAGATGCATCATAATGCACTATGTGACCTCATATATAAGGATTGTAATGCATAGCACTACACTATGTAATATGTGAATATCTATTCATATGCACCGTATTTAATTGTCCATATTCATACATCTACTTTATATGTTGGCGGCGGATAATATAGGGTTATGATTTAATTTGACTGAATGTTTTGATATGTTAAGTGTCAAATGCATCACAATGCACTATGTGACATCATATATGGGCTATAGTACATTGCACTACGTCGGGTAATAGGTGAATATTTATTCATACGCATTGAACTAAATTGTCGCTATTCATATATTTACTTTATACATGGGTGGCGTATTATATAAGGTTATGACTTAATTTGATTGAGTATTTTGGTATTTTAAGTGTCAAATGCATCACAATGCAGTACGTAACCTCATATATGGGTTGTAGTACACTGCAGTACGCTATGTAATAGGTGAATATCCATTCATATGCACTGTATTTAATTGTCCCTATTCACATATTTACTTTATACATTAGCAGCGGATAATATAGGGTTATGATTTAATTTGATTGAATATTTTGATATTCTAATTGTCAAATGCATCACAATGCACTATGTGACCTCATATAGGGGATGTAATACACATCACTATGCTATGTAATAGGTGAATATCTATTCATATGCACGGTATTTAATTGTCCATATTCATATATTTACTTTATACGTTGATGGCGGATAATATAGAGTTATGATTTGATATTTGATTCAATATTTTGATATTCTAAGTGTCAAATGCATCATAATGCACTATGTGACCTCATATATAAGGATTGTAATGCACAGCACTACGCTATGTAATAGGTGAATATATATTCATATGCATCGTATTTAATTGTCCCTATTCATACATTTACTTTATACGTTGGCAGCGGATAATATAGGGTTATGATTTAATTTGACTGAATGTTTTGATATGTTAATTGTCAAATGCATCACAATGCACTATGTGACATCATATATGGGCTCTAATACATTGCACTACGTCGGGTAATAGGTGAATATTTATTCATACGCATTGAACTAAAGTGTCGCTATTCATATATTTACTTTATATATGGGTGGTGTATTATATAAGGTTATGACTTAATTTAATTGAGTATTTTGGTATTTTAAGTGTCAAATATATCACTATTCATATATGGGTTGTAGTGCACTGCAGTCACTATTCATATGCACTGTATTTAATTGTCCCTATTCATATATTTACTTTGTACATTAGTAGCGGATAATATAGGGTTATGATTTAATTTGATTGAATATTTTGATATTCTAATTGTTAAATGAATCACAATCACTATGTGACCTCATATAGGGGATGTAATACACATCACTATGCTATGTAATAGGTGAATATCTATTCATATGCATGGTATTTAATTGTCCATATTCATATATTTACTTTATGCATTGACGGCGGATAATATAGGGTTATGATTTGATATTTGATTCAATATTTTGATATTCTAAGTGTCAAATGCATCATAATGCACTATGTGACCTCATATATAAGGATTGTAACGCACAGCACTACGCTATGTAATAGGTGAATATCTATTCATATGCACCGTATTTAATTGTCCCTATTCATACATTTACTTTATACGTTGGTCGCGGATAATATATGGTTATGATTTAATTTGACTGAATGTTTTGATATGTTAATTGTCAAATGCATCACAATGCACTATGTGACATCATATATGGGTTCTAGTACATTGTACTACGTCGGGTAATAGGTGAATATTTATTCATAGCATTGAACTAAATTGTCGCTATTCATATATTTACTTTATACATGGGTGGCATATTATATAAGGTTATGACCTAATTTGATTGAGTATTTTGGTATTTCAAGTGTCAAATGCATCACAATGCAGTACGTAACCTCATATATGGGTTGTAGTGCACTGCAGTACGCTATGTAATAGGTGAATATCCATTCATATGCACTGTATTTAATTGTCCCTATTCATATATTTATTTTATACGTTAGCAACGGATAATATAGGGTTATGATTTTATTTGATTGAATATTTTGATATTCTAATTGTTAAATGCATCACAATGCACTATGTGACCTCATATAGGGGATGTAATACACATCACTATGCTATGTAATAGGTGAATATCTATTTATATGCATAGTATTTAATTGTCCATATTCATATATTTACTTTATGCGTTGACGGCGGATAATATAGGGTTATGATTTGATATTTTATTCAATATTTTGATATTCTAAGTGTCAAATGCATCATAATGCACTATGTGACCTCATATATAAGGATTGTAATGCACAGCACTACGCTATGTAATAGGTGAATATCTATTTATATGCACCGTATTTAATTGTCCATATTCATATATTTACTTTATACGTTGGTGACGGATAATACGGGGTTATGATTTAATTTGACTGAATGTTTTGATATGTTAAATGTCAAATGCATCGCAATGCAGTATGTGACCTCATATATGGGCTGTAACGCCCTGCCCTACATTTTGTATCAGATGAATATTTATTCAGATGCAATTAATTGAATTGTATGGAGACAAGTATTGTTTTACTGCAATATGTATATATGCACATGCGCATATATGGCCTTCGAGCATTAAGACAGGCAAAATACATTCTTGTTGTACAGCTATAAATAAGCACGTGAGGTTAGACGCTTACAAACATGAGTAGAGATTTCAATATCTATCTATAAAAGGGGATCACATTTTTTATCTGGTTCATTTTTTTCATAATGAGTGTGAAATTCACTTTTTAAAGTGAGAAAGATTCGTGGGGTTTAATATAAATTCCAAATGTATAGCGAAGATACATACACATTTGTGGATTGTAAAACTTCAAAAATATTTTATTCTCAGCCAAGAGTGTTAGTGGGGTAAGGTTAGGAACTGAGATATGAGAGATATCATAAAGAGAGTCATAGAGGATGCTTCTTCTTCTTTATTCTAAGGCTCCTATTTCTGTGAGTATTAGTAACAAAATCCTGAAAATTGATTTAGCTGATGAAACAGATCATCCTTCATCAGGTCAAACATCTCATCATCAAGACAAAGATCTTCAGAAGCTCAAAAGGTATACGTCATTGTTTCCTTTTTTTTAGATTTTGGTTGCTATTAATTTGAAACAAGTTACATGGTATATAACTAATTAATTTGTGATTTATGATGCTCCTTTCTTTGTTGGTACAGGATGATGGATAATTGAATATGGGAGTGTAAATTGTTGAAAGCCCAATATGTTCATATATTGGAAAACCATGCAAGAGGGTAATTTTTAATTTCCTCAAGGGTTCGTTCAAAATTTGAGCGATAAGTTTATTGTTATTTTGATGAATGGTTATTAATATTTTTTTCAAAGAGAAAAAAAGAGGTTATTAGATGTAAAGAAGTCGAAGTCAATCAGTTAGTTTGAAGTGTACAGCTGTCAATATTTTGTCATCATTGTTATGTAACAAATTAAGTTAGATAGTTTGTTATTTGGTTAATGGTTCGTTAACTAGCACATTGTATATAAAGATGTGTAAAGACCCATTTGAGTAAATAAGAAAATCTTTTTCTCCACTCTTTCTTTGCTTCTGTCTCATGGTATCATAGCAAACAACCATTTGACCGTTGTGCATTTCCCTTCTCCCTTCTTTTCTTCCTTTTATCCTACTTTCCACTTTTCTCTCTTATAACCATTGTACATTACGGTTTCCTCTCTCTTTCTTCACGTTCACATCACTAGTTCCGCTTCATCTGAAGCAACTCACCCTGTTTCAACTTCGTGATTCGTGTTGCCTTGTCTCTTTCACCTTTCCGATTATCACTTTGCTCTCCTCTTTCGACAGCTTTTTCTTCATATCTACAGCAGAGTCTTCTCAGTCGATGAAGGCAAAGGAAATTAGTCAAGATCCTTCACACTGTTACTACATCCATCCAAATGAGAATCAGGCATTAATTCTGGTTTCTCCGCCTCTTGATGGCCTCAATTACAGCACCTGGGCTCGAGCTATGTCGATGGTACTTGAGATGAAGAACAAGCTCGAGTTTGTCAACGACACAATCTCGGCGCCTACCCGTACGGATCCTCTTTATATTCCGTGGAGACGATGCAATACTCTTGTTTTCTCTTGACTCACTAGATTCCTCTCACCGCCAATTGCCCAAAGTCTTCTCTGGTTGGATACCGCTGCAACTGTGTAGAAGGATCTTAGGGATCGTTTCTGTCAGAGTAACATTTTTTGCATATATGAACTTCAGGAAGAATTATTCCAAACTCGACAAGGTGACCTATCTTTCTCAGATTACTTTACTAAGTTGAAAATTATTTGGGATGAACTTTTGAATTATCGTCCTCTGTCCAATTGCTCATGCGGTGCTAGAAATTATCAAGAACAAGATTTTGTTATTCGTTTTCTGAAAGGCTTGAATGATCGCTTTGCCACTGTCAAATCTCAAATCATGTTACAGTCTCCTTTACCATCTATCAACCATGTTTTCTCACTTGTCATTCAACAAGAACGTGAACTAAATGTTGCTTATGATGTTAAGATTTGTTTCGCTAAGAATGTTTCTGGGAATCATTTTTCATCTGGTTCATATGTCCCTTCGAAACCAAATGCTGGTGGGACAAATAACAATAACAGGTTTTGCACTTACTATAAGAAGCCTAAGCACACTATCGATACATGCTATAAAGCATGGCTTTCCTCCTGGTTTCAAGTTTCGAAATTCACATGCTGTTGTGAATAATTCTGTGGCTGTTAAATCTTTATCTGAGCCACCCACTGCTTCCAATGTTGCATCTCCAGCCCCATAATTTACCTCAGATCAGTATGATAAACTACTTGCTCAGCTCAATAATACTTCTATCACTCAGAACCCCCATATTTCTGCCTTAACTTTCATTGGTAATTCTCAGGCTCAAGTCACTCAACTCCACCTTCAGGTAACTCCCCTGTTGTTCTGAATTTCATTTCAAAACCCAATATCTGGATTATAGATAGTGTCTCCACTGATCATGTTTGCTTTTCTTTATCTTGCTTTGCCTCTTATAAAGATATTACTCCTTTCCCTGTCCAGTTACTTAATAGTACCCTTGCTAGTGCTACACATATAGGTATTGTGCATTTGTCCTCCACTATCCAACTTACCAATGTTCTCCATATTCCTAATTTCTCTTTCAATATCATTTCTGTATCCAAACTTGCATACTCTCTTTTCTGTTCAATAACTTTCTTGGCTCATGCTTGTCTTATTCAGGATCTGACCACATTGAAGATGATTGGTATAGTTGAAGTCATATAAGGGTTATATCTCTTTCAGAGTCATGTAAGTTCCTCAGTTTCCTCTGTTTTAAATAATGTGTCCTCTGCTGTTCCTTTTGATTTGTGGCATTTTCATCTTGTTCATGTATCTCTTGCTGTTTACAAATGTCTTGCTCAACAATTTCCCTTTCTCTCATGTAAAACTGATATGTCTCATTGTGATACTTGTCATTTTTCAAGGCAAAAGAGAATACCATTCTCTCATAGCTTTACTAAAACTCTTAAACCTTTGGAACTTTTGCATGTTGATATATGGGGTCCATATGGTTTAGCATCTGTTCATGGTCACCGTTATTTTCTCACTGTTGTGTATGATTACATTCGTTTTACTTGTATTTTTTTACTTAATGCAAAATCTGCTTCTTGTCCACACTTACAAACTCTTATTCTCCAACTTGAAAATCAATTTCAATGTTCTGTTAAGATTATTCGATCAAACAATGGTCCTGAATTTCATATGCCTTTCCTTTATTCTTCTAAAGGGATTATCCATCAAACTTCATGTATTAAAACCCCTGAGCAAAATGTGATTGTTGAGCGTAAGCACCAACATATCCTGAATATTGCCCGTGCATTACTTTTTCATAGTCATTTACCTAAAATTTATTGGTCCTATGCAATTTCTCATGACATTCACCTCATCAACTGATTACCCTCTCCTATTTTGAACAATAAATCTCCATTTGAAATGCTTTATAACACCATTCCAGATTATTCTTCCCTTCATGTCTTTGGTTCTCTATGTTTTGCTAGCACTCTCCATTCTCATAGGACAAAGTTTAACCATAGAACTTGCAAATGTGTCTTTTAGGTTTCAGGCCTGGCACAAAAGAATATGTACTTTTTGACCTGCACACTAGGGGCATTTTCACCAGTAGACATGTCCTATTTTATGAGTCTATTTTTCCCTTTACTTCTTCTATTTCCCCTACTTCTTCAGCTTTACCCTTACCTCAGCAAACAGATCTTGTTGACCCTCCTCTTCCTATTTCTCCCCCTCCAATTCCAATCAGGAAATCTTCTAGACCTCATCATCCTCCCACCTATTTGCATGACTATCATTGTGCTCTCTTGACTTCAGCATCTTCGTCTTCTGTCACGTTAGGTTCTGCCAAATCAAATTCTAGCGCCAGGTATTCTCTATCTTCTATTTTATTGTATGACCATCTTCCCCCCTCTCACAAAAATTTTATTTTGTCCATCCCCATTCCTCTGGAACCTCATTCTTATAACCAAGCTGTTAAATACTCTGAGTGGCAGGCTGCTATGTGAAATAATCATATTTTATTAAGTGAATTAATAGCATTTTAGGGGATTTTAGTGCTATTATCGGGCTTTTATTGAGTTTAATTACATTAATTATGATTAATGATTATTATACGAAATTAAAGCTATTTAAAGGTATCTTTGGAAGAAATTGAGACCAAAAGATAAATTTGAATTAATATATCTTTCAATATAATCTTAGAAAATCCTGAATTCAAATTAGTAAATCTTGATTTTGAATTTGAATTAGGAAATCTAAGATTCTGAGTTTAAATTCAAATCAATCAAATATGCCATTATGTTAGGGATTTGCTCAATCTTAGCTGATGATGATGATAATAATAATTTGAAAGTTTTGATTTTTGATACATTATTTTATATTTTATATTATTATCATTGTCATTACCATTATTATTAATAATATTATTATTACGTTATATTATGTTATTATTATCACTTGATAGGTTTGATATACCAACATCTCCGAAGGAATTCCACGCACGCCGCCTGAGAAGAAATCATTCATTCAATAATGTGCAAAATACCTCCACTCCACAAGCACACATGTGGCAGCACACAAAGGAAAACCTAATGGCCACACCTCTATATATATTGATCCGTTCTTTCATTCCTGAAAGGGGAGAAGGCGTCGCTGCATAATGAAGAATAATTCCAGCCGCCACTCATTCAATCACACAAAGGCGCAGCTAGATTCGTTGTCCAATGGTGATGATGAAGCTAACCAGAGTCCTTGAGCAATTATGGGAGTTCTTTTATTTCACTTTCCAATCTCTATATGTGTAGATTATAATTCTAGGTGGCTAGAGTTATGATTTATATATATGGAAGATGATTGTGATTGGTTGATGTAATCAGGATTGTGATACTTGTGTTAGATTGGTACTTTGGATTGTGATTGAACTATAGCACTACTTTTGTTATTCAATTGCTTTCTTTTA
>JANTPZ010093193.1:0-16719 GCA_025593235.1 Vachellia pachyceras | reverse complement strand
GAAGGGTTACTGAACATGGGAGGGTTAGGGTTAGTTATGATGACGGTGACGACATGGATAGTGATTCACAGATGGAGCCAGAGGAAGAAGAAAGGTCCAAAGACATGGCCAATTCTGGGAGCTGCAATAGAACAACTCATGAACTATGAGAGGATGCATGATTGGCTAGTCACTTACTTGTCTCAATCTAAAACTGTGGTTGTTCCTATGCCTTTCACAACCTATACTTACATTGCTGATCCTGCTAATGTTGAACATGTCCTCAAGACCAACTTCAACAATTATCCCAAGGTAACCAACCATCTGCAATTCTTTTTTTGGCTAAAATATTATGAAGTTGATGTGCGAAAATTCCTGAGATATTTCCCCATGAACACCTAGCATCATAAAATATCTATATATATAGATGCATTAGTACCCATGAATCTTTCTGAATAGAGCAGAACTCTCATTCGTTAAGTGCAGGTGACATCCGTTACTCTAGTGCGGTGGGGCCTATTTGTTGGCCAGGTGTAAAATTTAAAAGACGTCACCTGTGATTTTACTTTGTTTAGGAAGGTTAATGGTTATTGATGAACCTAATTAAACTTAATGATGCCAACTACTAATCATGGGGAATGATATTTTATGGATACTTTTGGATCTTAACCCAATATTATAATTTTGATCTAGGTTTGGTATTCTTTTGGTCATTTTATAGTTTCATCAAAGTTACAATTAGTGATGTTTGAATTGGAATAAAAATGGTTGTGAATAAATTATATGTTGAAGGGGGAAGTGTACCGGTCATATATGCAAGTGCTGCTTGGAGATGGCATATTCAATTCAGATGGTGAACTTTGGGGGAAACAAAGGAAGACTTCCAGCTTGGAGTTTGCTTCCAAGAATTTGAGAGATTTCAGTACCAAAGTCTTCAGAGATTACAGCCTCAAGCTCTCTTCCATTCTCTCCACCGCTTCTTTCCTCAATCAACAAGTCGACATGCAGGTATTTACTACATATGGTGGTCCCGAGTTATCTCCGAGTCAAATCAGATATACACAAGATAAACCTACTTTCTTTTTCCCTAAAATTTGAACATGTAGATATTTACTATCTGAGGTTACAAATTACAAATGAGATTGAATTTGAAACCTCTCACTTAATTAGGAGAGAACAAAGCTAACCAAGCTAGAAACAAGCGTGAGACTTTAATTTTTGTTTCTTAATTTCTTTTTTTTTTTCAAAATCTATTCTTCAAAAAACTAATCCAAACACTTCATATGTAGAATCAAGTACAAAAGAGAAGTGATTATTGATGAAACTGTGATTTTTTTTTACACTTTAGGAGTTACTGATGAGGATGACATTAGACTCCATATGCAAGGTGGGTTTTGGCGTTGAAATAGGAAGCTTGGCTCCCAATTTACCGGACAATCTTTTTGCTCAAGCCTTTGATTTTGCAAACATCATTGTCACTCTTAGATTCATTGATCCCTTCTGGAAAATCAAAAAGTTTCTGAATATAGGCTCTGAAGCACAGCTTGATAGAAGCATTAAGATCATTGATGATTTCACTTACTTGGTCATTCGAACAAGAAAGGCTGAGATAGAGCAAGCCAAGAAGAATGGCCTCCTTGATAAGGTGCTTACTTATACACTAACAAGTAACGACATATTTATTTACAAATTCCTCGTATGTTCATCGATATTAACTGATATTTAATAATATGTTGTGCTTCTACTTTGTCTTGATATGTCCGCTTTCTGAAAGTTGCACATCAATACCCTCACCGGTTTATAATATAAGTTAGTTCGTTTAATTCATCAAAACAACAAAAAAAGTGGTAATTAACTCGTTAAATCTATTTTAAATTGAAAATTTTCCCCCTAATTTACCGATGTCAAATGAGGTTTTAAAGGAAAAGGAAAAATATAAAGAGCCAGATCTTAGCATTAATTATAGGGGTAAATTTGATGAATAAGCAATAATTATTGCGTAAGTGACTTATTTTCAAAAGTGACTTATATGTGTGAAATGAAGGAAGTATAATCATTGTATAAGACATACTCTTCTAGTCATATTTATACGGGGAAGAGAGAATGTTTATTTTGATCCTATTTATGAATCATATCGTTAAATTCTTCACATAAATGTACAATTTTACTCTTAATTTATTATTAGGTAGACTTTATACTCTTGAGTTAGAGTTTGCATTGAGTATGGGTAAAATTGAAGAGTTATTGAATTTTGAGATAAAATTAATGAGATTCAAGATTTCTGTTTATTTCCATAAAAGATATTGAAATAAATGATTTATAAATATAATGAAAAGAGTATATAAGGGCTACTTTAGAAATTAATCAAATCACTTCCTTCAATCAAAACTCAGATTAAACACGACATTCTATCAAGATTCGTAGAACTGGGAGAGGGAAGTGATGCAACAGAGAAGAGTCTGAGAGATGTGGTGTTGAACTTTGTGATTGCTGGCAGAGACACAACAGCAACAACTATGTCATGGGCCATATACATGACCATGACACATGCTCATGTTGCTGAGAAACTTTACTTGGAGCTCAAAACTTTCGAGGAGGATCAGGCAAAACTACGTAATGTTTCATTGCTTCACTGTGACACTGAAGACCCTGAATCCTTCAACAGAAGAATACACCAATTTTCTGAGCTACTGACAAAAGATTCATTAGAGAAGCTTCCTTATTTGCATGCAGTCATAACAGAAACACTTAGACTGTACCCAGCAGTTCCTCAGGTATGTCATTTCACACTTTTTTATATGGTCACTGATCCAATCATATTTGAACATTATCGGGCTCAATTGGGGCAGCTCTCCCATAAGCGTTTTTCTGCGTTGACATGAACTCAAACTCGAGAGTTCATGTTTAAATGGCCAAAGCCCTTCTGCTGCATGGTATGTTATTGGAACTTTAATTATAAGATTTATGGTTCATTTATATATAGACGCATGTTGTAGGACCCGAAGGGCGTATTGGAGGATGATGTGTTACCGGATGGAACAAAGATAAAAGCAGGAGGGATGGTGACTTATGTTCCATACTCAATGGGGAGGATGGAGTATAATTGGGGTCCTGATGCTTCCTGCTTCAGACCTGAGAGATGGTTTAAACATGGTGTTCTCGTACATGAATCTCCTTTCAAATTCACTGCTTTTCAGGTTAGCATGTGTTAAAGTGAACTAAAAAGAATTAAAATATGAAACATGAGAAGATCAGAGTCACTAACTAATATACACAAGATCTTTAACTATGTAATCTCATCTATTTAATATCTCCAACAGTTAGCTGCCAATTTGTTCAAAGATGATTGAACTTGAATTTGAATTAATTAATGATATATATATATATATATATAATATGAAGGCAGGGCCAAGGATATGTCTGGGAAAGGACTCAGCTTACTTGCAGATGAGAATGGCGCTAGCAATTCTGTTCAGATTTTACAGATTCCAATTGGTGGCTGGTCACACTGTCAAATATCGCATGATGACTATCCTTTCAATGGCTAATGGCTTGAAGCTTACAATACACAGACGTCCTTGATAAATAAATTCACAAGCTTCTTCCAACGTACCTAGCAAGGTTTAATGTCACACGCGGGAGCGCGTGTGCGCACTCACACACACTTCCCTTGGTTGAGCTTTAAATCTACTTAGAGTTATACCTCTGAAAGTTATTCTACAAAGAGAGAATGTCATTTGCATCATTTGTAATAGGGAAATTAATTAATAACATTTTGATCCTACCTACTTTAAGGAAAAAAATTATTAATACAGTATATTGTAGTTGTTGATCTTATATAGTATAATCATATGTTTAAGAAATCCAAGTGTTAATACATAATGCCCTAATATTAACCTAGATGACATGACAATCTATCTATTTTTCAAGATATTGCTGGCATCCTCCTCGGCATCCACATAGGGTTGTAATTGGAATTTTTTTTTAAAAAAATTATTCAATGTATGGAAACAAGGGTCTTCTTGAACCAGTAGCCCAAATCAGCTAAACTCTCGTTGGAGATCCTTCTCTTCTATTCTTCGTTTGCCATTCATGGAGTCTTGCAGACTCACTTTGAGAACAGAAGACCGCTTTTTATTGAGATGTGGAGTATTTTTTTCAAAAATTTCCAATTATAATCCTATGTACGTGTATGCTGACAAGGATGCCAAGGAGGCAACATCTCACGCATCAGCACGATTTACTTTGACTCACTAATAACAACGACAAAATTATAAAATGGATTGAACTTTAGACACTGAGTCATTACGAATAAAACTATAAGGAGTAAATTAACTCAGTAAAATTATAAGGATTAAACAATTAATTTTCCATAGTTTAAATCACACTATCCCTATAAATAAGCATATGAGATATATCATTTCTAAATCTGCTTGAATTTTCTTGGTCCTGTTTTTTCTCTTTTTATTTTTTCACATTTTTTGGATTTCTCACCAGTATACAGCGCTACTAGCATCTGACTAATCCAGTTGGCTTTCGGCATTCTTGCTCACTCAACTGTGTTTTAATTTTGATGTGTGGAGGGAGATCAATGGATGACTTCCGTAGAGCGCATATGTCTATATATATATATATATATATATATTTCCATATGTTTCATTTCCCAGGTGAATTCTTTCAAACACATTCAAATATATTGATTTTTCTGTGGATCAACTAAAATTTCATTTCCAGAATTTCATTATAAAATTTAATTTGCGTACACGCTCACGATTTTTCTTAAGCTTGTAGAACACATATACACACACATGTGAATATGTGATCTTAAACCCTTATTTTCTCACTCAAACATGTTTCCAAGAAAATTTTGCAGATACATCATATTAATTATACATCGAAGAGCTAAAGAGATCCATAAAAGTGAATCAAAACAATAAATAGAAATTGTAATTTTTATCATTTAAAATGAAAAGAGTAAAAATTTAGGGGTCTAGGTGAGTCATGAAAAAATTTAATCGAATTAATACTACTTAATATTAATTAATGAATATTCATTGATTAATTCAATTAACGACATAATTATTAGGGAAAATTCTTATTAAATCTAGCCTAAATACCAAAATCTTAATTAAAATCTAAATCTTTAATAAATCCCTAATCTAACCTCTACGCCTTAGGGAATTTTTCAATGTTGTTCAAAGACTATAATACCCCTATGTAATTAAAAATAAAAATTGAAGGCGTATGCCTAATTTGTAATTGCAAATTCCCATAGACTTTAAACTTTAATGCAAGAATCCACTCTTTCTTAATTATCGGGATCTCAACTTTTAATCTTTTAGAGCTTGTTTAGGAATAGCTTCTAGAACCTAGGTTTGGTTTCAAAACCTAGGTTTTACCTTAAAACCGATGTTTTGTCCAAACGAAATTTTTCTTCCCAAAAGCTATTTTGGTTACAAAACCTCAGTTTGAAACCTAGGTTTTCTCTTTCCTACTTTTTCCTCTTTCCTCTTTCCTACTTTTTCATCTTTCCTCTTTCTTACTTTTTCTCTCTTTCTCTTTCTTACTTTCCTCTTTCCTACCCACTTTTTTGCCTCGGAATCCGTAAAAGCTAATAACTTTCCAAACATAAATCACTTTTCAAAACCTAGGTTTTGCCTCGGAATTTGTAAAAGCTATTTTCCAAAATATATTATCCAAAACCTAGGTTTTGCCTCGTAATCTGTAAAAGCTACTTTCAACCAAAAATTCAAACAAGCTCTTAGTTGGCTTCCAACAATAACTAAGGTAGGTTTTGATAATTTCTTTTTAACCTTGCGACACAATGCATATGATGAATGAAAGAAAAATATTATTCACATCTGCAGATTCGTCAAAAAAACTGATTTTGGATTTACCTTGAAACAAGTTCAATCAGTCCAAAGATGCTAAGGTACCTATCTCATTATGCTTATTATTACCGGTACACAAAATTCAACAACATAGTTATACATTTCGTGGCCTTGGTTTGTGGAGTAAGAACGGATATTCTTCATCTCATATACTAGTATAACATTCCAGTTGGTTTGACATTCATCATATAATGCTCCACATATTTCATAATTTTTCTTGTAATTTTTTATTCTCTCTATTAGATAAATTTGTCACAATATGGAATGAACTACTTTTGGTTCATGAATAATTGATTATATATAATTTTTCTATTGAGAGAATCCCAATTGAATTAAACTAAAATCCCAATTAAATTAATTTATTTGTTGCAGGTTGGCATTAAAAATGACATCTACTTGAGAATTAGCATAAACAAAAGAACTGTTTTTGTTTTTTTTTTTTTCAGTGTAAGTGGACAATTTGTAAATAATGTTAAGGTCAAACTAAATATAAGACAGGATGTCTGTTAAATGTAAGATTGAAGGGTGCCCTTGGAAGATAACGACAAATGCAGTGGGGAAGAAAACTCCTTTCCTACGGGTAACTCAATTTCAAAATGAACACATCCATTATGCCCAAGCAAGTTTTCAAGTGATACGTTCTCAACAAGCTAGTCTAACATCATCTATATATTATAATTCATGAGGTAAGGTCTCATATAAACAAGCGTCCTAGTGAAATTAGAAAGAGAATGGAAAGAGATTATGGCATGAATCTCTCATAAGCACGCATATGTTGCTAAGGAAAAATTAGTTGAGGAGTTTCTTGGTAGACAAGAGCAATCTTATATGCACATGTCATGATATGTCAACGGCTAAAGGAAAATGATTTAAAAACTGGTATCGGAATAGGTAGCTTCTCATAATAACACTTTTGAACGTGTCTTCATAGCATATGAGTGTTGTGTATATGGCTTCTTAGTTGGGGCAAGACGTGTATTATACATAGATGGAACTTATTGAAGTGGCCCATACAAGGGCACCTTCCTATTAGCCTCCACATATGATGTGAATAATGAGTTGTTGCTATTTGCAATTGGTACTGCTAAGAGGGAGACATATGAGGACTTGACATGGTTTTTGGCTATGATTAAACAAATAATAGGGCCAATTGAAACAATTGTTTCAAATAGTCACAATGCTATCAGAAGAGCTACGTGAGAAATATTGGGTGGTGATTGTCATGTATTTTCCTATCCGCATGTGAAGGAAAACTTTAGTGTGGAAATAATGAAATTGAACAAAAGGTAAGAAAAGAACAACGACTAAAGGATCATGGAAACATTAATAAGTGGGTATTAAGCAAGTTTCCATTTGGATGATGGACAACAAACCTTTCGCAATCATTCAATGCATGGATGGTACATAAGGAGAGCAGGCATACCTTAAATATAGATAACTTAAGGATAGATAATATATTGGGACAAATCTTCCTCCAACCACCTCATACCAGTTGACCTACTGGAAGATCAAGAACAAAAAGATGAGAATCACAATTACAAAACACAAAAAACATGTCACTATTCAAGATGCCATCAAGCTAGTCACACAATAAAGGCTTGGAAGAATTCAAATCCTTGTTGAAATTGATCGAACAAATGACCAAAATTTTTGTTGCTAGTGAGAATTTTTGAATTGATATTTTGTTCTAGTTAAAGATATAAAATTATATTTTCTTCCAGTAGCTTTGACTATATACACTCTATAGGTAACTCATGGTTATGTATGAAGTTATTTATATTTCATTGACATGTATATATCAATTAGAACTTAATTTTCCTTTTCAAATATATATTTTTAAATATCACTTTTATATTTTGTTAAAAAGGGTAACATGGTCATTTTAAAACATTTCCTACATATTTTACCACCATTTTAACTCAACCAAACATAAATCTTCCTATTAAATCATTTTTCATTCTATTGTATACCAAACATCTTATGCCAAAAAATTTTATTTTCCTTTCCATTCCTGTCAATATTCTTTGATTACAGTCGTTGCCTGCTGATTGCTGCATCTTAGGGTCAATCTAAGTCTTTCACTATTGAATCTTGGTGTGAATCTAAAACAAATCGCGAAGTGATATATATACATATGTGTGTGTAGACATATATATATAAAAGAAACCGATGAAGATAAGCCACCTGCGTATATCCAGAGGAGAGTGAATATCAGACGATAAAGCTGATAAAAAATAGATTTTTACTAAAAAGAGGAATAAAAGGATAACAATACTGGTTAAAACAGAGAAAATAAGAGAAAATAATGTTTATTACAAATGACTATTAAAATTGTAATTATTTCGAAGGACTAAAAAAATATAAATTTAAAATTACTAAATTACTTACAATTAAACCTTTGACATTATCTATACTATATTTAAAATTTAAAACTAATTAAATTTAAGCTAAAACTACCCATAATTCATATTAACATGATCGTGTCTTTTTTTCAAATTTCTATTTTTCACCAAATTTCATATTCATATAATTAATATGTCATTTAATTAATCAATATAACAACCAGTTGCAAAATTTATATTATCATGGTTAATATCAATTAAAATATTTTTATAAAATCAAAAAACTAAATTCATTTCATATTTTTTATAATATAAAAGATTACCATATTTTTTTAATTTTATTAACATTACACGCATTTTTTAACTCACATAAATTTCTTCTAAAATGAAAATAAATCATATAAAATTTCTTTGATTTAATTAAATAGCGTAAATTATTTTTTTATTTTCTAGACTTCAATAACTTTTCTTTAACCTATTTTATAAATTATAAATGATATTGATTTTCTTTAAGAAATTTATATTGGTGGCAATTCAGTGTTTTATATTTTAATTTTTTTAGTCCTTCTAAATAATTACAACTTTTATGATATTTCTCATTAAATATTATTCCTTTAGGTCCTTTGCTTTAATTTTTCCTAAACTAAATTGAAAACTTAGAATTCGGGACCTTGCAGATATAGAGATAATATTAATTAGTTTCTTCTTTAACATAGCGTCCTATATACGACCAGCAATACGAAATATGTCAGTTAATTTCGGATATTTTATATTAGATTGATAAAAAAATTGTGTACACTAATAAATTTAAAAATTAAACTAAGTTGTACTATTCATGTGTGAACAATATACAAATCGGTCCCAAGATCTAGCTATATGTATATACATAAATCACGAAAGTTTAAGTTTAATATTTTATCACCTAATATCCATAATTATTATACCTCTTATTTAAAAATTCTTAATCAATAACTCTACAATATTTATGCTATTTTAGCCTTGATCGATAACTTTAACCATAAATCAAATCCTCTAAAATATTCTCTTTCTTCATTAATTATTTAAGGATATTTGAATCGAATAATATATATTTACCAGTAGGTATAGACTAATTATTTCATAATGTTTTCAAACTATGTATAATTTTAAATAAAAATATTTTGAAGTAGTTTACTCATGAACATTAGCCCCGTTTGACTAAGCTTTTGGGGAGTTCCAACGCACGTTTAACATAATTTTCCGTAAAATAAGATAATCTCCTTCACAAATTTACCTCGATTTACTTAGAAGTAGTTAACGTTCCCAAATGGGCTCATTGATAGAAGTTGCCATTCGGTGACATGGAATAAAATTGGGGAGGAAAACAAGAAGTCGGGCCAAATATTTTATCAAACTATGTATGATTTTATTAATTAATGGTCATCCAATATCATATGCTTCTTTGTTTATAGATACATTTTAGGTTTATTCCTTCAAAATTTGAGGAAATATTTAGGAAGCTTTTACACACGTGTCCAGATGCTTTAACACAGCTGATGAATTAAAAGAAATGCTCAAAGGAAACAGAGCTCATAGAGATTATCAAGGATGGTATGTTTGTTTTATTTTAATTTTTTTAATTCTTGGGTTGATGATAAAATGATTTGGTGGGAATTATTAATTATTGTAAATAAATAGGGTTGCAAGCAAGGGATAATGGAAGATATATATTATATAAATTTGGGAAAGACAAAGATGGTTTGCTGGAGAAAGACACTGTTCGAGCTGTTTATGATGGAACCCTTTTCCAGTTATTGGAGAAGCAACACAATTCTCAGAAAAAAGAATTGATTTACACACCCCCCCCCACCCCAAAAAAACAAACCCATACAGCTAAACTAAATTACAGTGTTAATTAATTAAACGAAACATTGTATTTGGGAATTCCGTTGTGAGAAATGAGTTCACATATTTCGAAGTATTTGGCAGATTTCAAGATGATTTTACAGTTTTTAAAATGATTTTTATGGATTTTAAAATGATTTTTACAGATTTTGATATAGTTTTGCATCGATTTGCGTGTACCATTGGGGAAACGATGTTTCCAAACAAACACTTAGTGTGTTCTTATATCCATTCATTGTTCATATCATCATTATTAGTAAATATGTATATTAAAACTTGAATATTATATATATAGCTACATACAATACATTGCTTATTGAAGATTGGGTATGGATTCTTTTGTTATAGTTTATGTCACTTAATAAATTTCTCAATTATAAAATTGTCTTTGCATAGGAGGGGATAGGGGTGGTATTCAGTTTAGTTGCACACAGATAATTTTTCAATAATTTTAGAGATCTCTAGAGGGACCTGTAGGAGGTGGTGGAGGAATCCATTTGTGCAAATTTTCCTTTAACCTTGTGGCGTTGGCTATTATTAGATGTGGGAAAACAAGTTGGACCCACCTCTAGATGGCGGGCTAGCCAGCCCGCCACCACTAACCCGCGGGTTATGTGGCGGGTTAACGGGCCAACCCGCCTAACCCGTTTTTATTTTTTTAAAAAAATATATGTGTTATTTTTTTTTCATGTTAATATTTTTTTTAAAGAGAAAAGTAATATTAAATTCTATTTTAAAAAATTATTGAACATTTATTGATATGATCGAAAAAAGAATCATATAATTATGCAATTTTATTAAAAAAACTTGGTAAAAACAAAAAAATGATTTATTTAATAAAAAATATTTTCTGGCGGGTTGGCGGCTGGTTGGCCCGCCAACCCCCCGTGTGCTGGCCCTTTTTACTAACCCTAGTTATTATATATAAAGGGATAATACATAAAATCGCTTGACGTACTCTGGGAGGGGTCCCAGAGTGGTTTGACCAAACCTCAAATCTAGATTAATCAGTTGCTTGAACACTTCATTGCATGATTAAAAAAATGTTGGATACTGGATCGTAAAACCATTAAAAAAAATTTGCTTGACGTAATGGAAATGGGTGTTTTTTTAACTCTCCCAAGAGCCATGTTTTCAATCTACCGACTTAGATTGAAACATCCTATTTAAACAATCAAATCTCATTTAAGTACGACGTACTATTGGTAGATAGGTATTATGTTTTAATATTAATATAAATAAGAAAATCATTAAAAAAAGGTTGAATTACAATACTTAAACTCATTAATGATTTAGTCAGATTAGTTATGAACATAATATCATTTGTATAAAAGAATGAAACAAAAAAATATTTTTATATGCGAAAGACAGAAAACATGGATGCTGTATGGGAGATTTCAGTTATTATTTCTGGACATGAGCTCTTGCCAACCTAAATAGAGACACAAGATTCCATGAACACCAATTAATGGGATAAAGGGATGTATTCAAAAAAAGAATCTAAAAAATTGTAAAATCCTAAATAAGATATTTTCATAAAATGAATTGAGGGGAAAACATAATTATACACACTAACATTGTAGAGTTGTAGTATTGTATTATTCTTGTCTGGTGGTGTCACATATAAAAAATAAACAAATTTGTCCAAAAATATCGAAATTAAAAGACCCAAAAAAAATGAAGGAGAGAAAAGATTGATTATTATTGGGCATATGAGAACTGAATAACGATGTAAACCAACCGGATCAACGGTAATTAGTAGTTGAGCACCCAAATCCATTTGCTCCAGATCTAATTTTTGGATATTCTAGATTCAAAATTTTCTAAAAAAATTAATTTTTTAATATCTACAATTGTATCTTAATCCCTACACTTTGATCATGTGCAATTCATTTCCTATTAATTTAATACGATCATAACTCAATCCATATAGATTTTATTTATTTTATAATATGTTTTAGAAAATAAAGTCATATATTTAATAAATGTCATATGTTATATTATAAAATGGTTGAAATTATATGAATTGAGTAGCCGTGATTCAAAGTTTAAGAACTGGGTTGTAATTGAGTTAAACAATAGGAATCGAGTTACACATAGTCAAAGTATAAAAATTGAGTTAAAATTAGGGACACAGGGTTATTTTCCCCTAAAATTCTTAAGCCATAGTTTTTCTAGTAAGAATTATTTTTTTGAAAAAAGATACACCTTGTATGAAGCACTAGTTAAGATATTATATTTATTTTAGTTTCTATAATAAAAATAGAGAAATTAAAACTATGCCATTATATGCCAATTTGAATTATGACTGGTTTGGAAACTATTTTGAAAATAGCTTTTACAGATTCCGAGTCAAAATTTAGGTTTGGAAAATAACTTTTACAGATTCTGAGACAAAACCTAGGTTTTGAAAATTGATTTATGTTTGAGAAGTTATTAGCTTTTTCAAATTTCAAGGTAAAAAGTATGTATGAAAGAAGAAAGAGAAGAAAGAAAAGTAGGAAAGATGAAAGAGAAAGAAAGAACAAGTAGGAAAGAGGAAAGAGAAAGAAAGAAAAAGTAGGAAAGAGAAAAGAGGATGAAAGAGAAAGAAGGAAAAAAGTAGGAAAGAGAAAACCTAGATTTCAAAATCTAGGTTTTGTAACTAAAATAGTTTTTCTGAATTTTTGTTGTGTTTGGACAAAACCTATGTTTTAAAACTAAACCTAGATTCTGGGAACAACTTCCAAACAAACCCTTAACGGTGATTTATATGTCTACGAAATATATATATATATATATCACAATTTACGTGAGTCTATTTTAGTACATGCTTCATATGGCAAATAGGGCTTACGATGAGTTTGGTTTGAACCTGGGTAAATTAAAGACGGAGGACAAAATAGCTTTCTTCGTAATGAAGATGAGGTGACCTTCCTCCTCCTCTCTGTCTCCCAATCAAATTTGGCTTCCTTCATGATGTGACCAGAAAACGACTCCCACATTTTAATACACAGCTTAAATTTTATTAACATCACTTTTTATTTTTCATGAAAAAATAAATCTACACCTTTTTATAGATTGCTCGAATGGTTAAAATTGATTCTTAATTTATTTTTTGTGTGTCTCCTTCGTGTTTTTTAAATGTAGCACTTACAGACACAGTATACATGTACTCCACCAACCAATAATGTTTGAAAGAGATCACACATGGAAACTAATTAACAAAAATACGTTGCATTACATGTTAGTTGTCTTGAAGAGCCAAACGTTCATTCAATTACAGGGGTAAATATATATATTGTGTCCGTTTGGCAACGCGGTAGAGAAGTACTTTTACGCAAATTGAGGCAAATATGTGAAGGAAATTATCTCGTTTTTCGGAAAAACACTGTTAAACGTATTTTTTGGTATAAGTTAAACATTATCAAACACAGCCATTAAAAAAACTTGTGCATTGTTTGTTTTTAGGAGCATTATATTTTCCTACCTTGTGAAAAAAATCTGTATGAAAGTGATGATGTCCTACAATAAATAAATCAGAATCAATAAAGGTCAGTAAATGAAAACTACTAAATAAAAAGGTTAAGGTGTAAACTATTTTCACTTAGGAGTAATGTACGTTTGCCTGAAATTTTTCTTTAGATCCAATGTTGCTTCAAAAGCTTCAAAATATAAAAATGTTAGCCGATCCCATTTAAAAAATTAATATTGACATTAGCAATGAACATTTTAACCATAATTAAGGATCAATATTACGTCATTTCAACACTTACGGGTTAACTCGAACCAATAAAAATAGTAAGGGCCACATTAATTTCAAGGGAAAACTTTCATGACACATTTAAACATTAACATTAAATTAATTACCAGTAATTATCGCGATATTTTGAATATATGGTGCGAAAACGATTTTGTAAATCGCAATTGCTTTTGTAAACTTCAGAGCTACAATCTTTAGCAGTTTGAATTTATTATTAAAATCATAATCCTCCTTTCATATTAATTATTTACGAAGGAATTTAGACGTATCTGTAGATACTGAATTACGAATCTGCAGATATCCACGCGGAATTTGGATCACATGAGTGGACCCAAAATATGAGACACATCAAAAGCACTTGGAGAGGAGAAGGCGATTTTTCCACCGGGAGGCAGAGAGTTTTGCAGAGAATTGATCGGGAGAGTTTTTTGTTTCTGCGTGCGTTATGTTTTCTCGCACCATTTGGGGAACCACTTCCCCACAATAATAACTTCTCAACTCACGGTAACTGTTCTCACGCAAAAAAATATTTTAAAAATTAAACTTTTGAGGAAAATCACTACTTTATTCTCACATATTCTCTCATTCATACTTTTACCCCAAAAAATTTTGGACCTAATTCATTAAAGGTGATCCATATTCTAACAATATATACATCGGGGCCTCCCCCTTCAATTCGGGTTTTGTTGAGTAAAAATTCTCATCTTGTAGAAAGGAAAAATGATTTGCTTGGACAGGAATAGCCTTAAATTATTATATTGGTGAATAGTGAGAGGAAATTCATTCATTATTAATAGAAGGCATTGGGGTTTGTGGCTTTTATCAATCAACTTCGTCCCTTTTGCCCAAATAAAAAAAAGTGTGATTGGTTTGAATCGACTCTTCAGTCGTTTTTCATAATTATTGCTGATAGGAAACTTCTCACACTACATACAGAACGAAACATCCTAATCTCTGTTTCTCAATTTTTGCTAAAATCCGACAAAACTAGGTGTGTGTTGTACATCTAATAACTAATAAATAAGAGAAATGTATCATCACATCCTAAGTAGAGGAATTAATGAATAAATATAATGGTCTCAAAGATAGGTAAAATTACCATCACGTTTCAATAGTAGCTGGTCCGGTTATCATTAACAACCTCACCAGCCGTCAATAACAACCGGATCAACTACTGTTGGGATCTGATAGTAATTTTACCTATCTTTGTAACCTTTTATTCATTAATTTTTTTATTGGGACATGATTGTGAATTTCCTAATAAATAATACTACTTTTCTCCTTGATTCGATTGACTTTTTAAAAAAGATTAATAAAGTTAAATAAACACTTTTAGATTATATATATTCTAAAATTCAATCGAACTTTATATAAATCATTAGGATCAATTTAAAAAACAAACGATAAATACAAATACTCTAAAATAAATTATTTAGGTTTTTTAGTCTTTACAAATTCATTAACTGTTTCTTCTATAAAGGGTCATATGTATTATTTTAGGTTGATGATGGTTATCGTTATCATTATTATCGTTGTATTGGAAATAATCATCTTTTGTAAAATTATGCAATTTTTTATTTACACATACAAAAAACTATATCTTTGTTGAAGGAAACAGAGAAATCCATGTCAAAGTAATTTGGATCATTCACGAGAGTCATTGTGGGACCTGGCAGACAAATGAAAGTGTTATTATTATCTGTCCGAATGAGTTGTATTATTAACGTATCATGGACAGTGTAATTTTTTTTATAAATTATATATTTTACGTTGATATTTATCAATCATAAATATAAAAACTATTTAACTAATTTTCAAAAACTAAAAAATTGGTTAAGTCGCTTATTTATTATTGTAATGTAAAAATTGGGTACCATTTTCCCCAAAATATGTACTCCTTTTTTCGATGAGGATCCTAATTGCAGGAGACACATAAAGTAATTTGAGAAAAATATATGAATGAGAGAAACAAAGGGATTTTATATTATATATTTAGGTTCAAACCGGTGAACCACATCCATGATCCATCCATTACATAGCTCTTATAATTATGGTGGGAGAGTATTATTATTATTATTACTACTATCATTTTAGGGGAGAGTATTATTAATTATTGTCATTTATCTGCTGGTAATTACTAATATGAGGCCCCTTTTATATTTCTAAAATGTCAGCTTGTTTATATTTCTAATTTGTTATTATATGGATATTTTTTGGTAATTGTTGACATTGTAATTAATACTAATTATGCCTTATATATATATATATCTGTGCTCATATTATGTGAGTCATTCGATCTAAAATGTCATTGTCCACTTGCCTTCAATTACTTGCAATTGCAAGTAGTTTTGTGGGTACATTTAGACATTAGTGGGGGTCTCATACATTGTCTGAAATCTAATAAACAAATAATTAGTTTGTGTATATATTGTAACGCGGTAGAGAAGTACTTTTACACAAACCGATGTAAATAAGTGGAGGAGATTATCTCATTTTATGAAAAAATACTATTGAACGTGCGTTTTACAAACACATTATATATATTTATATTTACGACGACAGAAGTGATGCAGAGGTCCAGAGAATTATATTCCTGAGGAATGTCAAAAGTATACATAACAAAAAGAGGGTGCTCACATGCTACAAGACCAAATCCTTATCTTCCGGATTCTAATCACCCAATTACAGATTCTGACTCCACCAAATCTTCCATGTGTACCATTAATAATTATAAAAAAGTAAAATGACTGTCCTTGTAAAATATGCTTATGCAAATAATATTGCCATTGAAGAATTTATCAGAAATACAATATCCTCCCCTCTTCGTATTTAAAATATACAAAAAAATGTAATTTTAAAATAATGGGTCTAATTTATGACG
>JANTPZ010093192.1:0-22987 GCA_025593235.1 Vachellia pachyceras | reverse complement strand
AATATGGGCCACCCTTGATGGATTAGGCCCAAGTCCATGGGCTAGGTCAAATACGTAAACCTAAACCCTAGTGGGAAGTTATAAGAGGGGGCAAGTGGCTCCCCAAAGGCGGCAGAAATAACACACAGAGAAAACGAGTTTTCTCCCTTCCCTTTTCTCTTAGAGAGAATCCTCTCATCTCCTCTTCTCTTACCTTCGGTGCTTTTGCTGTGTCTCATATTCGGATCCATACTTGTGATCCATATTCCGCGTGGGTATCTGCAGATTCATAATTCGGCATCTCCAGGTACGCCCGAAATCCTTCACCTTCTTTGTAGACGGACCAGAGAACAAAAAGATCACTCTTGGTTATTGAGACATGGAGAACCAGGGAACATGGTGTTGGTCCTCTGAGACCTTGAACGGCATGGCTAGCTGGTTCGGAGCAAGTGTCGCATCTGCCTTCTTCGCCTCCCTTAATCATCGTTGGTCCTGCGTCAACGTCTCCACCTCTGTTGACCTTGAGGAAGATAACGAAGACGACGGCGCCTACATACTCTCCAATTCTGCTTCCGTAAATCCCAGCAACCACGCCCCGTCGCCGCACCCTCTCCTGCTGATAAAAGCGACGTCGCCAATCTCCCCATTTGAACCTGCCATGCCCTTGAACCTTGGACGATGACGCCCAGGACTCAAAAAAAGAAGGGAGAGGTGTCCTGAATGGAAAGATCGCTGGGCATCAACTTGTGGTGGAGGTAGTGACGAACGAGCTCTTCATCGGTCGCACGGAATCTGAAGCCCACCGGTGGCATATCCTGCTGCATAAGAGCTCTCAACTATATTCTGATTAGCTTATGAAAAGGCAATCGGAGAGTTCGAAGGAGCGGCCGACGAAACCTTGGAGGGATTGCTGCGTCGTTGTTTGTCCAGATGCGACAATGGAGGACAAGACTTTGAAGTTGGTCACTTTAAGCAAGCAATCAATCTGCTCTTTGAAGAGGACAAGGACAATAAATATATGGGTAATTAAAGAAAATTAAATTAAAATGAGGAAGACATTTTGTAATATCAAGTTGAATTTAATTTTAATATACAAATATAACTTTTAAATTTTAATTTCAATAAGTTCATATTTTAAATTTTAATTTAAGAAAAAAGTTACTTATCCCACTGTGTTTCCAAACCCGTTTACTTTTACAAATAAGTCACTTATCCAACCGTATTCCCAAACACATTCACTTTTACAAATAAGTTACTTCTTTCACTGCTTTCCCAAACACAAATCACTTTTACAATCTGACTTATTTCCAATCTCACTTATCTATAAGTCCTTATATAAATAAGTTACATACCCCACCGCGTTTTCAAACGGATCCATAATCATGGAAATTAAATTATGAGTCAATTTAAGTATGAGATGCAGACATGTTAAAAACAGGGACACAGGAGGAGGAAGCAGATATGGCTGCACTCTAAAGGGGTGTCATATGTCGGCACAGAAAGTAGGCGTTGAAGTTATTTGACTTTTGGAACTATTCATTCGTGCATATACCCTGCTTCCTTCTTTTCCAATTCTAATTAAATCTCAACCCTTCAATATTTAATCTAATGGTTGTAAATGGGGAACTGATGGAAAAAAGGAGATAAAAGAAAATGAGAGGTTTTTTATCCGTACAGTACAGATATAGAAGCCATTCCATGTTTTATTCATTTTTTAAGTCTAAAAACGATTAATTCATTAAGCCACTTTTTGTGGTAAAAAAAAGAATTAAGCCACTTTACCACTGAAATTTATGTGTGGAGTGGTTAAGTAGGATATATATTATGCCCAAAATGATTTGTCTGGGCCCACTGAGATTTTGTTTGTTACACATGATCTCGTCCTTTTCCCACCCTTATGGGTTAATTTAAACTCATGAGTTAAACGCACGTTTAATAATATTTTTTTTTGTAAAATGAGATAATCTCCTCCACATATTTACCTCAATTTATATAAAAATATTTTTCTACAACATTCCTAAACGGATATAATAGATTATTATTTGCGCATCTCCCCTGTCGACCAATCTCATCCATCACAAGTTAGTTAAAATACATAACCCTTATACTTGTTACAAAAATCAGCTGATTTTTTTGGAAATTAATAAAGTTAAGTGTACTATCTAATAATATTTATTTATGTGTATTATTATATTATATACCATTTTATAAGTCATGTAAATTAATTTTGAAAACGATAAATATAAATATATAATACTTTAAAGTAATAAATTTCTATAAAAAGTTAATTGACTCTTATATTAAATATATGAGTGGCATATATTGACCAGCTAGATCTTATTCGAGTATTGTTAAACTTAATTGAAGTTAATTTTTTTTAAAAAAAATTCCGCATTCTCATAAACTTGGATTCAAGATGTTTATAATACTTTCGATCATTAAACTTGGATTCAAGAAGTTATTATGTGTATTATTATATTATGTACCAATTAATAAGTCAAATGAATTAGTTTAAAGAAAAATAATAATTATAAATACTTTAAAATAATATATTTAAATTCATTAACATCCATAAACTGTTATATTAAATATTAGGGCAGTGGTTATTTAACTAACAAGACCATCCTAAAGATGTTTTTCGCAAGGAAAGCGATGAAGAGCGTGATTTGACATAAACACTGCTGATTAAGGAATCTAGTTATTGTTTTGGGGGGAGTGCCGACGACGGAGGAGGGACCCGATGGAGGAGGATGATTTCAAGGGTGACGTAGGGCAGAGCACGGGTGGGGCGGTGGGGAGGGGCGTACTGTGTGGGACCCACACTGGGATTTGCTCTAATTTTGCCGGGTCCCACACCCAGAGCACGTGTTTCGTTGAATAAAGCGCGGGAAGATATGGGATCGAGCATAACTCGTTGTATTTGGACTGAAACGGGAGTGTGATTAGTGGAGTGAGGGGCTTGTTGCATGCATGATGATGGTGTCTCATAACTGACCAGCGTATTCATCATAAGTGATATATAGTTTAATTACTAAGGAAGTTAAATAAGTATAATTTTTAAAATTAAGTTGTTTATCTTATAAACAGATATATATATTTAAATGATAAAGATATTTAATTTTTTGAATGTTTTAAAAAATTAATTATGATTTATATTATTAAAGGATAGATGATAGTGGTAGTAGTAGTTGGATTGTTGCTATCAATTATTCCTTTCCTCCCAAATAAATTTTCGTACAGGAATATTGTTGCAGATTTTGTTGTTGAGTATATGTCTGTACGGTTGATCTCGGCTGGCTGGGACATTTCCCCCCACTTTCCTTTTCTCTTTTTAATTTCTATTGTTTCCTTCCCCCTCTATTATATTATGTACAATTTGACTAAATAACGCTGTAACATCATGTTCGTGTAAGGTCAAGTCAAAAGTTGATTATTGGCTAAGTAATATATATAACCCCACCAGCCTATTTTATTATTTAATGCCAAAATTTTACTTAACACAACGTGTGATTATGATCCTGTTTATCATCATAGCATCGTACAAACTTGCTTACGCATGTCAAGATAAAATCACTCTCGTATACTTACACCGTAAATTATAAATAATGTTAAAAAAATAATTCCATTTGTTAACATAAACTGGCCTATGTTGTTTTGGGCGGAAAACTTGGACATGCGAATTAAAATATTCTAAGTATCTTTTAAATGACTATATATCTGGATAAACTAAAAAGATACTCATATTGGAAGAGCTAAGTCATTCCTTTAAAAGTACATTCTAAGTATTTTTTTTGAAGTAACACAGTTCTTTGTTGTATGACTATAATTACTTGCTGTACATGATTTCTGGTTAATGTTATCCTGCATAATGCGTAGGGGTGAGAAAAAAAACTCAACCCGCCTGTCCCGCCCGTAACCCGTCACTATTTAGCCCGTTTAAACCCGCCCATATTGAACCAGTGATGAGCAGGTATCACTGTTAACGAGGCTGAGTACGGGTTCACCCACGGGGTGCCCGTCCTGCCCGACGTTACTTATACCCATATTAATAAAAGAATAGCTTCTCCCTGCCGCCTGCGTGTTGCGTACTGCGTTCTGGGACTAGGATTCTATGACAGAGGTACTGAGTGAGTGAGTGATAGTCTGGGACAGTGGGTTATTTCATTTTTTATGAAGGTTTTGTCTTGATCCCCCTTTCATATAAATTATAATGACCATTAATTAAAAAAACCTTCATTTTCTTTCACTGTTCCACTTCCACACTTACATGACATGCAAACCACTGCCAAATGGTCAAATCGCTGAGATGAATCGCATGTCTTCAGGCTTCACTTTAGCTCTAGCCCAGCCTCGAGCCTCCCGCTAGTGTTGGTACTCGGTACCAGACTCCCAGCCAGCAGCGCACTCCATTTTCGAGTTTCAACTTGTCTCTCAGAGTCTCAGTCTCTCAGCGTCTCAGTACCATTGCGTCACCGTTGCCATCGCCGTTGCTGCAATCAAGCCTTCGCCATTGCCGTTGTCTCCCAGACTCCCCGTCGCGTTGCCGTCACCGTCATCTACCTCTCACTTCCTAGTCTCTGTTGCCTCACCTCGAAGGCTCGACGATTGCAGCTCTAGCCTCCACTATCGAATGCTTGACTGCAGTTGCAGTGGCCGACTCGACTCCAGCTCCAACGTCCAGTCCTCGTCTGCCGTCTCCCTGAGTCGACTCCAAGTGCCTCACGCCTTCCTTTCCTCTATCTTTTTTCTTCCTTTTCTTTCTTATTTCGTTTCCCTGCCCCAAATTCCAATACTCAAATAGGAAAATGTTGAAGACATTGAATGAATGGGAAGGTTGGGGTGGTGAAGTCAAGTTGAACACTAAATCCCAATAGGAAAATGTTGAAGTCAAGCTGAACGCCTTCCTTTCCTTTCCTATGTCTTTTTTTCCTTTCCTTTCCTTGGGTGGATCCATATTTGCTTGCTGAAATGCTGTGAGATTTTGGGGGTGGGAGGCACGGGCTACCCGCCTGTTATGACCCGTACCCGTGGGTACGGGTCATAACGGGTTATGCCACGGGTACTGGGTGCCCCGTACTCGTGTACTCTTTAATGGGCGAGACACAGGTTGGCCCCCAGGGCAGGCCCGTCCACCCGTTGCTCTCCTAATAATGCGCCCATCTCTATCTCATGACATTGGCCTTAGATATGTTTGATACTATTTAAGGTTTCTTTCTACAAAAGACAATTTTATGTGAAATATTTTGTCTAACACTAAATAGAGTATCTCTGCTTGTAGAAACTCAAACATTGGTTTACAGCTATAATCAACTCTCATAACTAATTTCATTGATATTTTTGGTGAGCCCTGGATATTCATTTTGGGACTGATAGTAATGACTAATTCTCTTGCACCATAAACTTTTAGGATGACTAATTCTCTTGCACCATAAACTTTTAGGAGGAGCTTTAGTGCTATCCACAAAGACCATTGAATAGAGTGAGGCTATGTAACAAACAAAAAAAGAGTGGGGCGAGCCTATTATGGCGGGTACAATAAACACTCAGTCGGGTCAACCCATGAAACTCCTGTTCTGAATGGTCATGGTAGTAATCTTATAAGACTAACACTACTTGTTCTGTCATGGACCATAAAACAAAAACCTTCATATAACCTGACAAAACTTGATAATTGTGGAGCCAATATTTTTCAGCCCAACAAGATCACCCAGTTCATTGGGCTTCTGGTAGCGCTTCATATGGCCCACTTCATTTCTCAGATAAGTTTGTATGATTTAATAATCGTAAATATAAACTAATGGGGTTGTTCAAGTGGAAGGGATGAATCAGGAAAACAAAGATTCAAATTCTTGTTGGTCGAGGTTTCAAAATTTAGTACCTGACAGTGTCTCAAACAAGATTGCATCAAATAGAAAGATACATATGTTTCACTACAAATTTGTAAGTCTAACAACAAGAATTGAGTGTAGAGGAAGTCATTAATCCAACACAAATGTCATGAACGAATGTTTAAATCCTAACTTATTCATATTTAATATCTGACAGTTCCTTTCATGGCCTCCAGTGAAATGATGGATGTGCCCAGTAAAAAAAATTGTAAATATACCAACAAGGGCTTCCTCTAATACATGTGCTTAAAAAAATAACCACTAATCGTATGCTAATTGGACCTTTTCACATGCAACAAAATTTGAAAGAAAAAATTTGTACGATATTATCAAAATATAAGTTACTATCCGAATGAATAATAATTCCTTATATAGTTTGACCCAAAAAAATAATTTCTTATACATCTGAAACGTTAAATAAACAGAAACTAACATCTGCGGTGTCATCCTGCACTGGACATTCTCTTGATTCATCCTAAACCACTGGCGGACTTGTATGTAGTTGAGGGGTGCATCCGTACTTGAATTTCAGAAAATTAGGTATATATTAGTACTATGTGATTTATTTTGCACCCATTTATTTGTTAATTTTGAACCCACTAAATTTTTGCTTAAATTATTCTAAAAAATATTTAGAATAAATCTCACTTATCTTCTTAAAAAATATATTGCACCCCCTGAACCAGGGTGTTTGAGTCCGCGGCTGCCCAAAACCAACCTCTTGAGATCTGATATCTTGTAACACGACGTTTGTTGAAGAAATGATTTGACTGAACTCTTGTAATAATAAATCGAAGTCAATCATTTATTAACCAACGTAATTGAATAACCTCTTGAGATCTATCTTTTTTTTGTTGATTTATAAATCAACATAATTAACTAATAGTTATTTAAAATAATTTTTCTAAGTTACATGCCTTCATGACATTCAGAGGCTCATTTTTTTATTTAAATGGGTAGACACTAACGACCGGATGTTATAATGACCGGATCGAACCATGACTTCTCACTTGAAAGATACCATACCACTAAACTATAAATCATTGAGTATATTCATAGGCTTATTAAAAACAATACAACTCTGCAATAAGTATTATGTAGTTGTAGCCTTTAATTTGTGGATTTAAAAACTTCTGCGTATTTAAAAACTCAAGAGACGTCACATTGGCGAAGTTTACAACTCCCTGCATACACAGCTATTCGCTGCCTTCCATAATTTACAAAAGTCTTGACTTTTAAAAGTATTCAAGTAATGATAATAATAAAAGAATGAGGAACTATTAAATAAAATAAAGAATTGAAGGTGCGACTAATGATTGGCAAGGAACTTTTGTTTAATGTGGCATTCGTTACTTCATTTGACGTGCAACAGAAATCTGGGCATCTGGTTTTCTCAGATGGATGTTGCATCATCATCATCATCATCATCATCATCATCATCATCATCATCATCATCATCATCATCATCATCATCATCATATCTAAAAAGCAACGAATTATTTTACGGAGTAGATATTTAAAGGTAGTTTGTATTAACGTTAAAAAAACACGTATAAATTAGGATAAAACCCATTTCATAAACTCATTTTATACACAGTAAATTATGTTATAAAAATAGCTTATAACGTTAATTTAAAAAGGCTCTTAATAATGTTTGTTTCCCCTTATTTTACGTTCCTTAAAAAAATTGTTGACGACGTTGGATAATTAGGAATCAGAAAATGGAATGATACTGATGTGTGTGTGTGTATCTATTAGAGTCAGTCGGGTATAATACAATTCCAATGGATGTGATGACCTTATTAGTTATATTAGCCGAAACAAGAGGAAAACATAAGCTATCATTTCATAATTCATCACTTTGAGCTTAGTTTTCTTAATATTGTAGGAAAATTTTAGACACTAAACTATACTATCCTGATCATTAATGTTTTAATTTATACATGTCTTAGACAATTGTTTAACTATAGTAATGATAAAATACAATATTGAGAATATATTTGTTATTTTTACAATCATTCAGAAGCTATAAAATAACAAAAATAATGAAACACTTAAACAAAATCACTAATAATTTTTGGTATTTTGATTTAGTAATCCAAAAATAAAAGTAAGAAATTATCAATATGATAACAAACTAAAGAAATAAATCCAATTAAAGGTAATATAAGTTCACTAAAACTAAAAATAAAAAAATCAGAATTTTTAAAAAAATAAACTTGACCATGTTAGCATGGTTTTGTTTCAGGTTATCCCACTTCAACCTGAGTAAAAAAATTTCCATATAGGAACATGATCGGACCGGTTAGGTGATCAGATCGACGGTTTCTGGATCAACCTGGACAGTCTGTCTGTTTTTTACTAACTGTTTATGACACTTAACAAGGTATCTATTATATTTTGCACCAGACAAGACATAATGAAGAAATACACCAAAGCCTTCCAGGCCTTACGATACGCATGGAACAAATTAAATATCCATGATACTTCTAGTGATAGTGAGTGTAAATTACCATTCAGACTTGTAAATAAGTTCTTTGTCATGAGACAAGTTGGAGTACCGTCTTTCTTTGTTTTTTTTTCTTGGTGCACTTGCGTTGGTACTCCCAAGCCATATCTTTTAGCTTGGTCTAAGTTAGACACTCATTCAATTTGTCCAGGTGTCATCTGGGTGCAACAATGGGGGTAATCTTCTTGAAACTGTGTGTCCAGTTCAGAAGGATATTGAGAATCTCGTAGAAAGACAGGCACAGGTTCGGAGTTCTTGGTAACTTTGGAGACTGGTGTACTTTCTTAGGTTGAACCAGGCCAGAAAAATCATTCCCTGAGAGCGTTGTGTGAGTTCAGCCCAGTTACCATTTTTGTCTTCTTCAAGCATTCTATAATCTATACTATAGAAAGGTGTTTTTTTGTTTAATGAAGTACTTTGGGAGGAGTAATTGATATTCTAAAGTATATAATGAAGTAATGCTGGCTCCAGATATCAAAATCACTGTGATATTGTCTTGACTGATATATGACATGCTTGGATGAACAAATTTTTATATTAAATTGCAGAGTGATTTGCACCCCACGTCTTCTTCACTCTCGCCAGAATTTAAAGATGTGCCATCAATACTATAGGAAAAAATCATTTAAAAATTCCTCCCTACAAAATTTATTACCTGATTTAGGTTCTTGAATCAGAGCAACACTTCATATATACATATATAACTAATTTTGGTTATATACAAAGTTATTTGGTTTTATATATGCACCATGTATAGTTGATTCTGGAGAATATATTTCCTCATTCCCCAAACACGTTACTGCTTGTTTGAGCCATTGTGCCTATTTGGCTTAACGTTTGCAGGACCCAAACGCATGTTCAACAGTGTTTTTTAGTAAAACGAGATAACCTTCTTCACATATTTGTCTTGACTTACGTAAAAGTACGTCTCTATCGTGTTCCCAAGCGGACTCACTGTCTTTGGCCATCGATCCACTTATGCCTCGTTTGGTACGCAGAATTGATTTTGATGGAAATGGATATGGAGATGAATATGAACTTTAAAATTACGTTTGGTATGTCATGGAAATGAAGATGGAATCCATATATTTTTTTTATGAATGTTGATTTTTTTTTAAATGTAACAAAAAAGACTATTTTGCATAAGGGAGGATATTTTGGTCCAAAAAAATTGGACTTCATGGAACCCAAATGAATTCCATAGGTTTGGGTATGGAATTGAAATTGGATATTTAGGTGGAATTGTAATTCCATCATACCAAACATGCCAACATCATGGAATTCAATTCCAATTCCAATTCCATTTCCACCCTCCCATTTTCACCATACCAAATGAGGCATTAGTCGTCCTCTGTATTGATGGCCGCCGCCAATGTTTTTAGTCGATCTGTCCTCCTTTTTATGACAGCAGTTGCAATAGTGTTATGCCTCGTTTGGTTTGGTGGAATTGGATGAATGGAATTGGAAATGAATTCCACCATGATTTCATGTTTAATACAAAGATTTGGAATTGGAAATGAATTCCACGTGGAATTCAAATTGCCCCAATTCCACCAAAACAATTCTATCTTAAAAGCCATGTTTGGTATGGTGGAATTGAGAGGTGGAATTGGAAATGTAATTCATTTCATATGTTTGGTATAGTGGAATTGGGGGGTGGAATTGGAAATGAAAATGGAAATGGAATTCAAAATGGGTAGAAATGAATTTCATGATGTAACCCATGGAATTGTATTTAATTCCATGGAATTGATTTTTTAGCCCCTCATTTTTTTTCTATATTTATATCCATTTCCATCCTCATTTCCATCTTCATTTACATCTCTATCTCCATTTCCATTTTCACCAAAATCAATTACAGCGTACCAAATGAGCCAGCCAATTCCACCTCACAATTCCATGCTTACCCTCAGAGCAACAATCGACAGAGAGCATCCAGCGACGACGTCGAGCATGATGGCGATGGTGAGCGAGCAACCTAACGACGGTGAGCATCCCAGCAACAACGACCACCCCAACAGCAGTAGTGATGACCGTGGAGAAGGAGGACAGCGACTCACCACGACTGCACGAACTCCAACAACTGCGACCACGATGACTTCGTCTTCAACCACGACGAAGACGGCGATCTCAGCGACAATTCGACGAAGACTAGATTTTTGTTTTTTACTTTTAAATATAAAAGGGAATTTTAATCTTTTTATATAAAAATTAGATTTCATTTCCATGACATACCAAACGTACTTGTAAAACTAATCTCCACTTCCATATCCACCTCCATCTCCATCTCCATATCCATTTACATCAAAATCAATTCCAGTATACCAAATGGGTTTTTCCTTTATTCTATGGCTGGAGAAGAATAGAGATGGGAAGACGTTAAAATGCCTTGGTTTTAAAAAGCCTAGATAGGGTTGGGAATACGGGTTGGGCCAGCGGGCCCAACCCGCTGGCGGGCTGATTCAGCCCGCCAAGGTGAGCCCGCGGGTTGACAGGCCAGCCTGCCTAACCCGCTCTTTTTTATTTTTTTTAAAAAATTATTTTATATGTATTTTTTTTACTTTTTTTCAATCCTAATATTTTTTACAAAAGAAAAAATAATATTAAATTCTATTTTTAGGAAATTAGTGAACATTTATTGATAAGTTTGGAAAGAGAATCATGAAAATATGCAATCTTGTAAAAAAAATTGGGTAAAAAATAGAAGAAAATTTATTTTTTATAAAAAAATAAAAAAATATTTTTGACGGGTTGACGGGCTCGGGCTGGGGAACCCCAGCCTGCCAACAGGGAAGATATAATGCATTAGATGTAAGTTTTGTCCAACTTCAGAGTTAAAACTTAATAGTATTAGAATTAAAGAATACTTTATAAAAGTAAAGATCACACTAAAATTTTGAAATTAAAAGGTTAAATTTTTATTTGCCCCAAAAAATTAAAACTAACAACTAGATTGTGAATTAATCCGGAAGATTCTATGATGGTGGTTAAAAATTTAAATTTGAAAATTAGTTGGTTTTTTGTTTTTCTTGAGTTTGCGTGTCATTTGTCGCATCTTGTACGTTCTCTACCTACCTCCTACCTCCATTGTCTCTCAACCTGGAAGCTCTCTTTCTTCCTTCACCCCAAAAAACGCCCCTTACTGTTATCACAGTGGATGAGTCTCCTTCCTCTCGATTCCCTTTTCGCTGTCCCCACATCACAGCATCATTTTGTTACCTTAAAAGTCAAGCAAGAATATCCAACTCAACCTTCCTCTATTTCGCACTTTTTCTGACACCCAAGCACAACACAGACATAGAGAGAGAGAGAGAGAGATCGATCGGCGTCACTGGCCCAAAGAAAGCAAGTTGGACCTCACTAGAGAGAGAAAAGAGCATTTCTTCCCTTTTCTTTTTCGCTTTTTCGCGATAAGGAATGTCCATTAGCTTCAGGGATAGAGCATTCGGAGGCTCCAAGAGACATCAGTCACTCCAAAACACCATGCCTGTTCACCCAATCGAAGACCTTCCTTCTCCCTTCGGCGACCCCGCTCCGAATCTGTCCGATTCGGAGCTCCAGGAAACCGCCTACGAGATCCTGGTCACTGCTTGTCGGAGCACTGGGGGGAAGCCCTTGACATTCATTTCTCAGTCCGAGAAGGGCGAACGGAGTAATTCGGCGCTGACGCCGTCTCCGTCGCTGCATAGGTCGCTGACTTCGACGGCGGCGAGCAAGGTGAAGAAGGCTCTGGGTCTCAAAACGCCGTCGTCAAAGAAGAAGGGCGAGCTGTCGAGTCAGGTGAAGAGTAAGAGGGCGGTGACGACGGGGGAGTTGATGAGGTTACAGATGAGGGTTTCTGAGCAGACGGATACAAGAATTCGTCGAGCCCTTCTGAGAGTGGCCGCAGGTCAGGTGTGAACTTGGTTAAGTGCAGTCCTTTTTTTCCTTTTTGGCAAAATCGGTACAGACATCTGTAATTAAGACATGTTGGAAGGCGTGAAGGGGTAGATGATAGATCTGTATCTTTTTTGAGGCTCGGGATTTGAATTTCGTTTGATTCGCTAAACACCCTTGCAGTCTAGCAGTTGTCGACTTGCCTATTTGCTGAGAGAAGATGAAGCAGAAACTTACTTTAGAAACTGTCTATGCCAAAATCCTTTTGCTTTATTCCTAATTGAATTCTTTTTATATTTATTTCTGAATTTGAAATACGACCTGGAATCTAACGTTTTTATTCTTTTACTTTCTATTGGCTTCCTCTGTGGGTCGATGTCCTTCACTGAACTATGGATATGTCTAACCATTGGTTCTTCAAATTTGAAATTCGTAGGGACGATTTATGTTTCTAAGTTGTGTTTGGCAAGACAAGAGAATAAAATATTCTATATAACTTTAGAATCACTCTTCGTTTGCTGCAAAAGCAATAATAAGGAATGCCAATTTTATGAAGACTAGAATAAAGTGAGGATGATGAGGAACTCAGGTAGCTAAGGAACTTTAGCTGCTTCATTTTTTGGGTGCATTCCTTTGTTATACGGGTTAGAAATTGTATTTTATTTATGTTCGGATGATATTTCCTAGCTTTCTGCCACTGAAAAAAGCAATTTTTCCTTTTACTAAGTTTTGATGAATCGGGATTGAAACATGTGGACTGAAATTTGAAATTTCTGCATGTACATTTTTTTTAGCTGCTTTACTTTGCATCCATTCACGATAACTTAATGCTCTGTTCATGAATTAGCTTGGAAGACGCATGGAGTCAATTGTTCTTCCACTAGAACTGATACAACAGCTCAAGTCTTCAGATTTCCTCTCTCAACAAGAGTATGAAGCTTGGCTAAGGAAAAATTTGAAGGTTCTTGAAGCAGGATTGCTTTTGCATCCTTACCTGCCACTAAACAAGAGAGACTCTTCTGCACAGCAGCTTCAGCGCATTATTCGTGGAGCGGAAACCCGTAGATATTGCAAAGAGTGGTGAATCCATGCAAGCCCTCCGGAATGCTGTAATGTCTCTTGCTTGTAGATCCTCTGATGGATCATTTTCTGAGGCATGTCACTGGGCTGATGGATTTCCTTTGAATATCAAGATCTACCAAACTCTACTAGAGGCTTGTTTTGATATTAATGAAGAAACTTCAGTTATTGAAGAGGTTGACGATGTTTTAGAGCTCCTTAAGAAAACCTGGATTATTCTTGGAATGAGTGACATGCTGCATAATCTTTGTTTTTCTTGGGTCTTATTTCATCAGTACGTTGTCACTGGCCAAGTGGAGTATGATCTACTGTTCGCATCCCGTAATCTACTGGCAGAGGTTGAAAAAGATGCTGATGCCAGGAAAGATCCTCTTTACACAAAAACCTTGAGCTGTACATTGAGTTTGATGTTAAATTGGGCAGAGAAAAGGCTTCTTTCATATCACGATAGTTTCAATCATGATAATATTGAATCATTGCAAAATGTTGTTTCTCTAGCAGTATTATCAGCAAAAATGGTGGCAGAAGATGAGTACAATAAAAAGAGAAAAGAAACTGATGTTGCTTTCAGCAAAGTTGACAAATATATTAGATCATCACTGCATGCTGCTTTTACTCAGGCAAGTTCCATTCTTCAATCTCCCATAAAAAGAATACTCTGTTGCAGATGGTATGAACTACAAATAATTGTATACACCATGCTTTTGATCTCTTTCCGCTCATGTTTTTTTGTTTTTGCTTTTCTTTATGATTAAAAACTTTTTTTTTTGGTTGCTGGAGCTTAAGATGTCTGCAAACTTCTGTGAAGTACAAAGACAGCATACGAATGCCTCTATTTCATTATTACAATGTTAGCAGCCCAATGTTGGTGGCAAAAATGCAACTTAACTTCTTCTAGTCTGTTTGCTAAGGCAGAAATTGGAGAAACTGGACCATGGGAGGCATGTATCTAGAAAACAAAATAGATCCATTTCCACTCTTTCAGTCCTTGCACAAGACATTACTGAATTGGCTTTCAATGAGAAGGCAATATATAGTCCTGTACTCAAGAGTTGGCATCATCTTGCTGCTGGTGTTGCTGTTGCTACCCTTCATGCATGTTATGGGAAAGAGTTGAAGCAATATGTCAGGGGTATTACTGAGTTGACACCTGACGCTATAGAAGTGCTGATGGCTGCTGATAAATTGGAGAAAAATCTTGTACAGATAGCTGTAGAAGATTCTGTTGACAGTGAAGATGGTGGGAAATCCATTATAAGGGAGATGCCTCCTTATGAGGCTGAAGCTGTAATTGCCAGTCTGGTCAAGTCATGGGCAAAGGGCAGAGTTGATAGACTTGAAGAATGGGTCAACAGAAATCTGCAGCAAGAGGTATTCTAAAATCTTGCTAATCTTCTTGTCAAGCATCCTTTATTTCTACAGATAAATAATATTCTTGAGATGTACTCCTGGTGAAAGGATATCATATATCCAAAAGCAGAGTGGCACAAAAAATATTGTCCACATGTTAATACTTATTGGAGATTTGGCACTTTCTCAATGGAACTTGTGCGCTTGAATGAGGTTGTTAAGGTCCATTCAAAAGGAATAGAAAATAAATTATTGATAGTTGAACTCAGTGAACCTCGTCCGGATTCTGGGGATATTTTCCTTCTCACAGAAAATAAATAAATTTCTTTCTTTTTTTTTGTGGGTTTTGTTTTTGTTGGAGGGTATCAAGTATCTGCTAGAAAGTTTGTTCTGAAGCTCAATAATGTCTGTTAACTACTTACTGCTTTTTTGTTGTGAAACTTGCCCTTTTACTTAAAATCCGTGACCTACCTAACCATTCTATCCTTTTTCCAATAGGTGTGGAATCCAAGAGCGAACAGAGAGTGCTTTGCTCCTTCTGCAATTGAAGTTCTGCGAATCATAGATGACACTCTGGAAGCATTCTTTCTGTTGCCAATATCTGCGCATGCAGTTTTGCTTCCTGACTTGATGTTTGGTCTTGACAAATCTCTTGAACGCTACATTATGAAGGCAAAATCTGGCTGTGGTATATAGCTAGCTACTGCATAACATTTGACCTACCAAAAAAGTTCCTCAACCCCACGTTGACTAGATTTTCCTTTTATGTTTTATGCAGGGGACCGAAATACTTTCTTACCAGCTATACCTGCTCTGACTAGGTGCTCAACAAAATCAAAATTTCATGGCGTATTCAAGAAGAAAGAGAAGTCACAAGGGATTCATACAAGGAAATCGCAGGTTGGAACTACAAATGGAGGCAACTCTTTTGGGATACCCCAGATTTGTGTTCGTATCAATACCATGCAGCGAATTCGCATGGAGCTAGGGGTTTTGGAAAAGAGGACAGCTGCCCATTTGGGGAGTTCTAAATCCATTCATGTGGATGATGTAGTGAATGGGGTGGGTTTTAAATTTGAGCATTCCCCGGCTGCTTGCATGGAAGGCATCCAACAACTATGTGAAGTCATAGCACACAAGGTTATATTCCATGATCTTCGTAATGTTCTCTGGGATGGCCTGTATGTTGGGGAAGTCCCTTCTTCTAGGATTGAGCCTTTCCTTCAGGAGCTCGAGCAATATTTGGAGATTATATCATCAACAGTGCATGATAGGGTGAGAACTCGTGTGATTACGGATGTAATGAAAACATCTTTTGAAGGGTTCCTGATGGTTTTGTTAGCTGGTGGCCCTTCCCGTGCTTTCATTTTGCAAGATTCTGTAATGATAGAGGAGGACTTCAAGTTTTTGACTGATTTGTTCTGGTCCAATGGAGATGGATTGCCAGCTGAATTGATTGGGAAACTTTCGACCACTGTAAGAGATATACTTCCCCTGTTTCGCCTGGACACGGAGCACCTTATTCAACAGTTCAGTCAACTCACAAAGGAGATGTATGGCGGTTCATCCAAGTCCCGTCTTCCATTGCCTCCAACTACAGGTCAATGGAGTCCAAGAGAGCCAAACACACTTCTCCGGGTTTTGTGTTATCGGAATGATGAAGCAGCAGCCAAATTCCTGAAGAAGGCATTTAATTTGCCTACAAAACCCTAAAAAAGTTTGGCGTGATCACAATCACGCATCTTTCAAGTAACCTATAATATATTTCTGGGGACCTGCGGTCAAATTCGAAGTTTTGGGGAGCCTTCATCTACCAAATCGGAAGTGCGTATTTTTGTATATATGCCGAGGTGACTTAATTTACTTCGTCTGAAATATCTTCCTTCTACACTTGTGAGAATCTTGTGATTTTTGAGGAAAGAGGTGTGGAGAACGGTCTTCTCTTGAGCAGCAAGTGAACATGTGGAGGAATACATGGATCTTTATATATATATATAATATAATTTGTACAGGTGGGAAGATTTGTTTTTTGAATAGCTGACTTTCGCAGCTGGTGTGCCACAACGCAATCACTAACGACCAAATCAAGAGGATAAATAATGTTGATGGGCTGTTTCTTGACAGTTTTGGAATGGATTGTAGCCACTGAATGATTGTTTATTATTTGGCCTGTCGATCCTCCTCCTTGGTTGCTTGAATTATTTATTTTCATAAGATGTTATATGACACTGGTCAAGACAAAGTGGTGACTGTTCATTAAAAAGTTGTTTAATTATCGAGTACGGAACAACTTAATGAGCTGCAGCAACTGCCTTCCACGCGATGAGTTGTCATTACTCATTACTGGAGTTCTTGAGATACTGTTTTTTTTTTCAAATAAATTTATTTCGTATCTTTTAATTTCGGTTTCCCATGTAGCTATGTATCCCTCGAAAATCCAGATGAGAAATAGCAACGATCGGTTCAGTTGCTTGATAAAAAAACTATTATCATGATAATTATAGCTTTATTGATTTTTTTATTTAATAGCATACTTACTTACCTGAACAACAACGTGGTTATTTTTATTTAATTTATTCACATCCTTTTAATTTATGTACAGAGCATAATATATGGAATTCTGGAGATTAATAATACGAGAATGAGATCTCAGATCATTTGGCAAAATTGATGTCTTCAAAATTTCAATTAAGTTATAGAAATTTTTTTATCAACAATCTATTCGGATATCTCAGTTTACGATAGAGCACAATGGTGTTGTATTATACATATAGCTAACCTCACCTGGTGGAATAAGATTTTATTGTTGGTGTTTTCAAAGTCTTCTGATGTATTGGGCACACAATGAGTATATTGCCGGCAAAATCTTTCCATTTCCTTGTACAGGCATATAGAATACTGGCTAATGGATATATTCAGCTATTCATGAATAGAAATGGATAAGAACCACTAAAATGGATTCCTTCTCGATCCTCTTTTTGAACCAGTTGATAAGCTTGCTTTCTGCCAAAAATGAAGGGGGATCAAAAGAGGTTTAAGATGAAATTAAAACATGAAGATAAGAGTTTAAGGAAAAGAAAGGACCATAGAGCATACCGATTTTGACTTTTTCTTTCCTCGAATTCTGTTCTTCGGAGGTTTCAATTTGTATATCCGAACCATCCAATGGTGAGTTGTGAAAACCTGAAAGCATGGGACAAGGCAAACGCCCAAGGAAAATTAAAAGATGTAGGTCAAAAGAATATTGAACTAATATAATAAACAGAAACTAGGATGCAACAGTCAACCAGAGAGAGATGAACAAGTAGAATGGTCAACCTTTATCAATTTGATGAGCATTTTGGTCTATACTGGTGAACTAGCAAGGAAAAACGCATGGCATATTTCTAGAAGCTATCAGGGTCCAGAGGTGGATGAATGGTAACACGAAGCGATAAAGCCAACTCTTAAAGCAAAGATGAGGATCAAGAGATTGACTGTGGATGCATGGAGAAATCAAATAACATGCTAAACGACAAAAAAAATCTATGCATGTTTGGATTGGTAAAAGAAATAAGAGCGAGTAATTAATTTAGCAACAAGAATATAATGGTGTAATTTGAGTAGGGACTAGTTCAGTGCACAGAACCAAATAGAGTTCCCAGCATATTTATGAGATGAAGATGTATTACATGAACATCCCTAAGATCTGCTGAAATTACATTGACATCTTTTAGAATTATATTGACCTCTCTTATCTTGTATTTTTTTGCCCTCGCTTTACTACAGAGGGTAAATGTCAAAAGAAGATTTAAATCATCAACCACCATAGAGGGCATGGAGATCCAAAGGCTATAACTCTTTTGCCTGCCCTACCCCACAATCCACTAATTTGGAAAGAAGAAAACACTACATGTCAAATAAGCAGTTCATCTCACCTCTTCAAAATGGGTAAGTTTGAAATATTTTTTCCCAATTTCTGTCCGCCTCACTGTGTCAAAGCCTTTACCATCTGTCTCAACAAATCTGTTGCAAAAAATGACGAGGGCAAGTTAAGTAGCCTAAACAATTGAATATAGATTATAGAATGTTTACTAACAATCAAATCCTGCGCAACAGACCTGAAATATGAAAGTTTGTACATGAGGCAATTTAGCATTGTTGGTGTGGCCATAGAATCAATCCGATACTGGCCATCCCTCTAAAGGAAAAGAAGGAACGAAAGAAAAGAATCATAATCAGCACCCAGCAAACATTAGAAGGAAAAGTAATCACTGAAGGAATCTAGTTTAACACAAAATTTCCTAAATAATATATTTAGTCCTGATAAAAGAACCTATGATGTCTCACAATGCAACTTACCAAGTAATCTGGCTCCTTAATGTGAGGGAAGACACCCCCTCCAATACGAACCATCCATAGGAACTTGTTAATATCATCACTGGGATAGCCGACCAATCCTAAAAATGCAAGTAATCAAATCAGAACAAGATGGTTTAACTAAGATAATATCAACAAAGAGAAAAGAAGTCAACCTCCAAAGACAACAAGAACATATTTTACATCCAATGACTGGAATATTTCCCAAGCAGCCTTCTCTGGAGAAGACATGGCAGTACCAATGGTGGCAATATGGGTGTTATTCCAGGTATTATTATCAACAATGACAGTTCGGTTAGCCATGGCTGTTGTTTGGTATCCATAGTCCCACCAAGAAGCCACCTACAAGAATTTTTTAAATAAGCATAAATATTTCTTAACATTGGTAAGCAATATATGTTTGTTAGTCAAAATTCATTTTGTTTTGCTGCCAAGAGAGGGAGGGAAGCTGAAATAAGGCACTAGTCAGTGTCCTCCCTCCAATGCTTTTTATAAGATCTCCTCTACAAGCTTTCCTGTTTCAAAATATAGGATCTTTTATGAAAAACAGAGAAGCATTTATTAGATTCTTCCAAAAATGTCCATTATTAAGGTTTGCAGCAATATCAAATGTAGAGAGAGAAAATTCCAGTGAAAAGAAACAAAGGGTAGTTTTGGAATGTCGCACTCAATTTTGAAAAAGACAAAAATCAAGACACTAACTAATTTCAATCAACTTCCTTGGTTTGTGTGATTGGGTTAACTCGATCATGTATAAAAGAATAGACTACTAGCATGGATTCAGATATGATAAAAACTATTAACTCTATTCCAGAACCAATATCTGTTTTTCTAATTAAAAATTGAGAATGATCTTCAAAATATATTATATCAAGTCCTGTATTAAAAACAGACTTCACAGACATTTAGCCAAAATGTACACTATTAACAATCAAACTTTGAAAAGAACAATTATCATAGGACCCAAAGAATACATGACACAAATGATGTCCGGAGAGTCTACTATATTTATGAAGTTTCCGTTTGCATTTACATTACATATCAATTATCGAAAAAGAACCTTCATCATCAGTACACCTCATTGGAATGTTAAAAGAAAATTAAAAGCTTTTACCAAAAAAAAAACGCCAATTGAAAGCTAAGGCAAACTTTTTTAATGGATTCCAAAGCATAAACACAAATTTCACAAATAATCACAGAGATTCAAGTAAGCTTAAAATCCATGATAAATTCCAGACTAATTAAACTTAATTTTAAAAAGTAGCCAGCCTAAATATGTAAATTATAAAAGGAAAAGGGAGGCAATTATTTTTCGCAATTTTTTCAAAATGCTTTTCAGAAGAGACAATCAGGTCATACACCATCACAAGATCTAGAAAAGAAAGAAATGCCATGAAACTCACTTTATCATCGACATCTGTATTATGACTCAACCAAGCATATGCCTCTCTAAAATCATCAAATACATGAATACCATCATTAGAATGTGATGTTAAAACAATAGAAGGGGCTGAATAAGCTTCTGCTGCTGCCCATACACTATGAACCTACAAGCAAAGACCAAGACAGTGAGTCACTTCAAACACACAACTTTATCTAAGAAAGGGTGGCGACAAGGGAATCATTAAAATGGGCCATCAATCAAGTTCTTATGAGCAACCAACAAAATTTTACAATATTTAACAACAAAGAAACTTGAGATTTGTGCAACAGTAACCATAGTGCACATAGACGGGATAAAATATATTAATTGGATAAAAAGGGAAAACACCTTGTAAATTCTTGGCTAGAGAAATGACCAGTTGCATGAATCAGATACAGATTCATGGTTCACAATTGGTAGATAGTAAAAAGGATGTTGTAGTTCAAACATAGCATACATCTACCAAAATGTGCTATGCCTTTAAATACATAATGTAGGGAAAGGGAAGGTTAAATTACCACATAGAAGGCAGTGAGCAGCACAAGTAACAAAATTGCAATGACGGATGCTTCTAAAGGTAAAACCAAAAGCCTCTTAACTTGTGACTTGCTGCTAAGAGGCTTTTCCACTGGTTCCTTTTCCTTCTTCTTGTTCTTTTTTGAGCCCCGTTCTTTTGATGTATTGTCACTTTTTTCAGCTTTGCTCACACTGTCTGATTCTACAGTATTAACAAGACTAGCATCCCCAGCCTTAATTATAAAAAGCACAATGGAGAAAAAGCGAAGTCATCAAGCGAATGAAGAAGTTAGAGCAGGAATGACACTCTAAAGATGAAAACAGAAAAAGTACTTACATGAACATGAGAATGACCTGAATGGTGAGGTAACTGAAACTTAATTGATCGTGTGAAAATGTCCAAAGCTTCAGAAACGGCAATCCCAGACATGATGCATGCTGCCGGTGCTAGCACAAGCATCAGGCGGACCTGATTTTGACAATATAATGATAGTTTAAACAGGATAATAGGATAAAAGCAATGTATGGTCAGAATGCAGCCCTCAAATAGTTATTACCATGACTCCAGAAAAATATACTGCTGTCACAATATATAGCACCGCAAAAGAACTAGCATCAGATAACTGTGAAAAGCAAGCCTGCAACAGGTAGGCGACCAGATAAAATATTTCATAAAACAATTAAACGAAAGGAAAAGAGATACATCTTTTCCAAAGAAAATCAAAACTTACAATAATGCCAGCCGGAACTAAGAATGCCAAGACATTGATGTCCATAAAGTAAGAAGGCCAGGTAGGAGGTTGATGCTCACTAACACTAGCGATGATTGGAATATACTTGCTTGCATATGTACTGTCACGTGCAAACAAATTTAAAACTTGAGAGTTGATTCAAACCGCCACGAGAAATCGCAAAACATAAACTGATGGATCAAAAGATTCTTCTGGGAAGCTCAGTGAAAGTTTTACAATGAGAATGAAATTCAGATAGCAAGAAGAACCTCAAATGGAGGCTCACTATTTGATGAAAAAGTAAATGGTTGCAGAACATCAAGTTATACCACTACAATGACTTGCTTTTATTAATAATAGTCATTTTGTAGAAGTATTCTAACATGAGTAAACAAATAAAACGGGTGGTAAATTAGGCACTAACGGGTCTAGTAGACTTAAACTTCGTCCACTCCATCCCTTTGTGGGGCTTGAAGCCACCAATGCTGCAAGTATTGCTATCACTGCACAACATAATGCCCTGCAAAATAATTTAAGCCCAAGCAGGGGGCTTAGTAATCCTTTTGATGTTTTGAACAGTTGATTAAACAATAGAAGTGGATGCTCACAAGCCAACGGATACAACTAGAGTCACAGCTACTTTGAACATCTTTGGGGAGAGTATTCCTTTAATGTAGTATACAAGAGCAACCACATGAAGGATAATGAAAACCTACAGAGGAAAAATAAGCAAAAAGAAAATAAAGTTTAATAAAAAGAAAGCAAGAGATAAAGTGGAGGCAGAAGGCTAAACACCATTGTTTTCAAAAAGGAATTTGATTCATACGTAAGTGCAATCAAATTGGTCAATCAAGCTCAAGCTCAAACACAAGCAATAGGCAAGAGAGGAATGCATTCTGGCTCACTTGTTATTTTCCAAAGTTACAGCAATAAATTGCAAATTTCTAGAACTGTTCAAAAAAAAAAAAAGGCAGCCAGAAAGTGATAACTAAGCGTAAATGTTTAAGCCTGTAATCAGCCTTAAATGTTCTGATCCAAAGAGTAGGGGGAACTCACCAGAAATGATGCAAAATGTTCTGAAGTCATTACAGCATTAAATCCAACAACAGGCACTAAGGAGGCCAACAGTGTACCTAAGACAACCTGAATTGAGAAAACTGTTTAAGTGAACCACAAACAAGTGAAGCTGGATCGGAAAAACTTCATAAATATGCATATAATGTCCAATCTGTGAATACCTCAGGACATGTAATTGCAAATTAAAACATGTCCATGA
>JANTPZ010093191.1:0-11014 GCA_025593235.1 Vachellia pachyceras | reverse complement strand
ATGGCTGAAAGTGGAGGGAATTTTGTGCTTTATTAATTCATGCATTATTGGAATTAATGGCTAAGATCTCATCTTATCATTTAAGCATGATCTAATGGCTGAAACTTAGCCACCTTAGGGACAATTGCTAGCTTCTTATTGGCCCTCAAAAAGTGAAAATCATGACTGTAATTTCTGGTTAGAAATCTGGTTACCTTAACCAAATTGGATCCCATTCGGTTACTTTTACCGATTGCACTTTTTATCGGTAAACTTAACTTTAATCCGGTAAATCTTTTTCTAATTTTCTGGAGATATTTTCTTCCTCATTTAATCTCCATATTTTCATCTTGAATATAACAAAATTATTATCCCCAAAATACCCTTTACTTTCCTCAAAATTTACAGGATTAATTTATCCTGTCCAAAATCCCTGAAAACGTACAATCGGAGAGCAAAATTCTTTTAGGGCCTTGAAAAATACTACATTTTCACTGATTCTCTAGCCCTTTTTCTTTTTCCAAAATGCCCTCTAGATTGTCCAAAATTAATTTTTGAAATAATTATATTTCGAGGATTTTCGGGTCTTTTTCCTGATTTTCGGGAAAATCGCCTTAATCGTACACTGGATAATAATTTTATTAAATACTATAAAATTCACTGGATTTTTCCATATTTTTGTCTAAATTTTTGGAGGGCACCTGATACCTTAAATAATTATTTTTCCCTTTTTCGCCCTTCAAAATTATATAAATAAAAATTTAGTCCGAATCTGGAAAATCCGTGAATCACGGTTGTGATTAGTGAGTCGGGCTCTGTCTATTGGGCATCTGAAAATTTTGGTCAGCAGTTGACTTTTGACTTTGTCAAATGACCAAAATGCCCTTCCACTTTCTCATAATTACCATTTTGCCCTTACTTTCTCTACTTTTTGCAAAATTACCATTTTGCCCTTACTTTTAATACTGAAAGACCTTTATGCTCTTGGTCTTTTGTTAAATTACGTATGGGTCCCTTTTTATCAGATTAGCCATCCTCACATTACTCTAGGGCCAATTTACTTAACTTTGAAGTTCCTACTGAACTCTATGCACTAAGCCAGATCTAACTTTACAACTTCCGGCTATAACTTTCCTTTCTTTATGAGCTATCTACCTCTGGTTTCTCTTTTCATTTTCTAGTTATCGGGTTAGCATTTATTTCAGCTAGCATAAAAATTTATGGATATTACATTTCTACCCCCTTAAAATAAATTTCATCCTCGAAATTCACGTACCTTATGGAAATAGTTGTGGATATTTGCTCCTCATGTCTTCCTTCATTTTTCAGGTTGCTTCTTCTACCGCTGACCCTTGCCATATGACTTTGACCATAGGGATACTTTTATTCTGGAGCTGCTTCACCTTCCGGTCAATAATACAAGATGGTCCTACTTCATATGACAAATTATCTTGCAATGCAATATTTTCATATTCTATAACATGTGCTGGGTCAGAATTATACTTCTTTAATTGGGAGACATGGAAGACATTATGAATCAGACTCAGATTTGGGGGTAATGCTAACCGATATGCTACTGGTCCGACTCTGTCTAAAATTTGGAATGGTCCAATATACTTTGGACTAAGCTTTTTCGTCTTCAGAGATCGACCTACACCTGTCATTAGAGAAACTCAGAGAAATACATGATCCCCGACTTCAAATTCCAAAGGTCTTCTTCTCTGATCTGCATAACTTTTCTGTTGACTTTGAGCTGCTAATAACTTCTTCTTTATCATCTCTATCTTAGCAGCCGTACGATCTACTAATTCTGGACCGTACATGTCTCTTTCCTTCAATTCTGTCCAACATAAAGGAGATCTACACTTTCTTCCATACAGTGCTTCATAAGGCGCTATCTCGATACTGGAGTGATAACTATTATTATAAGCAAACTTAGCCAACGGCAAGTATACACTCCAATTTCCTTTCAGTTCTAGCACACACGCTCTCAACATATCTTCGATCGTCTGTATAGTTCTCTCTAACTGTCCATCCGTTTGTGGATGATAAGTTGTGCTAAAACTTAGCCTTGTCCCAAGTGCCTCTTGTAATGACTTCCAAAATCTCGAAGTAAAATGAGGATCTCGGTCAGAAATAATATTCTTTGGCACCGCGTGCAATCGTACTATCTCCTTTATGTACGTCTCTGCTAACTTTGTCAGCGGCCAATTCGTATGTACTGGTAGAAAATGTGCTGACTTAGTCAATCTATCAACAATCACCCAAATAGCATTGTGCTTTGCTGATTCATGAAATCCCACTATGAAATCCATTGTAATACTATCACATTTCCACTCTGGAATCAATGGGCTTTGTAACAATCCCGGTGGTTTCTAGTGTTCTATTTTCACTTTCTGACAAGTGAGACATTTAGTCACATATTATGTAATTTCTCGCTTCATTATGGGCCACCAAAACAATCGTTTCATCTCATGATACATTTTCGTCATTCCAGGGTGAATGGTATATTTGCTTCTGTGAGCCTCATCTAGTATCTTCTGTCTTAAAGCAGACTTTGGAGGGATATAATATCTATTTCTGAACTTGATTATTCCCTCAGAGTCTTTGTTGAATTCCCTTACTTTCCCTTGACTCATCTGAGTCTCTATATTTTGATCAAACTGATCTTCTTGCTGAGCTTCCCTGATCTCATCTTCTATATCACTATGAATCTGAGTAGTTCCATATCTCTTAGGTTCTACTTGCAACTGATTCAGAACACCCCAATCTCAGAGGTTCTCTATCAATCTCTGCTCTTTCATCATCATCTTAGCCACCTGCGCTGTCTTCCTGCTCAATGTATCGGCAACTACATTAGCTTTGCCTGGATGATACTTGATCTGATAGTCATAGTCCTTGAGCAACTCCATCCATCGTCTTTGTCTCATGTTTAGCTCTTTCTAATATTGTAAATACTTGAGACTTGTATGATCACAATACAGCTCGATGGTTGCTCCATACAAATAATGCCTCCATATCTTTAGAGCGTAAACTATCGCTGCTATCTCCAAATCGTGAGTGGGATAATTTTCTTCATGAGGTTTTAACTAATGTGAGGCATAAGCTACTACCCTTCTCTCATGCATTAATACATATCCCAATCCATGCTTACTAGCATCACTGTAGACCACATAGGTCTCTTTCGGATCTGGGATTACTAGTATAGGGGTCGTGGTTAGCTTTCTCTTTAACTCTTGAAAACTGGCCTCATACTTCTCATCCCACGAAAAAGGTTGATTCTTTCTTGTGAGCTTAGTCAACGGTAAGGTAATCTGAGAAAAGTTTTGAATAAATCGTCTGTAATATCCCACTAGGCCCATAAAGCTCATAACTTCTGTTACTGTCCTAGGCCGATTCCATCTCAGTACTACCTCTACTTTGGTCGAGTCTACTACGACTCCTTCCTGAGAGATCACGTGCCCTAGGAATTTTACTTCTGGTAACCAGAAATCGCACTTACTGAGCTTAGCGTACAATTGTTTTTCTTTTAAAATGGTTAATACGATTCTCAGATGCCTTTCATGCTCCTCTAAAGATTTGGAGTACACTAAGATATCATCAATGAAGACTACGACAAACTGATCCAGGTATTGCCAAAAAACACGATTCATATAATCCATGAAAACTGCAGGTACATGATCGACCCGCTATGAGAAAACTGAATGGATTAAGTCATAAGCTTGTCTCATATGTAACCATGTCACAACGCCCTTTGACCTGAGATCATCATAGATTCCTACATGAGAGTCACTGAGTTTTGACTTAAATAAAAGTCACCTATGACTGGGTGATGATAAAGGCTATAATTGGTTTTAGGGGTCTTTCATGTAGAGGGATATGAATGGTCAAGATGAGATTTGTCCCTCACATTAGTAGAGAAATATTACTGGGCTCCTCGATGAGTGAGTACGAGAATTGTATGGCTATACTACATCGAAAGGAGTTTCATTTCTAAGATGAGGCTACTTAGGGATCGAGAAAGTAATGGCCATAAATAGGAGGAAAACATTGTCCATGCCTCATCCTTGACCGAGATATCGTGTAATAAAAAGGGATGTGATGTAATATCCTCAATTTCCTGTAACCGAGAATAAGAGCTAAACGAGAGGCTACAGAGAAATTAAGGGTCCGGAGAGTGAATAAAAGTATAAGAGATGCTAAAGGTGCCATTTTGCAAGCAAAAAAAAAAAAATGTAAGGGCAAATGGTCATTTTGAGAAAAGTCAAGATCATTTAGGTAGTTTTGACCAAAATAGCAAAAAAGGACCCCGGGCACTAGAAAGTAGAGAAAAAGTTACTGATCAGTAATTGAGGTTTAGTTAAGGTTAAATTATATAAAGCCTCTTTACGGGAAATTTTTATTATAATTAATATTTTGTCTATTTAATGAGTTTTTGGCCAAATATTATTATTTAAATTGTCAAAGGCCACATAAATGTAATGTTAAAGTGGAAAAAATAGTTTTTAGAGTGCCCTAATTTATAAAATTGTTTCCAGAAGAAAGCTAAAAATAGTCTGCTGGAAGGGTAGTACAGAAGCTGAAAATGAGCAAATTTGGATTTTTAAAAGAACATTAATTTAGGACATTTTTGGAATGAGATTGGGGTTAAGAAAATACCCTAATGAGCTATTGAATACCCTATATTAGCTTAGTGATTGGAGAATTTGCAAAGAGCATTTTGCAGAAGATGGAAATCAAATAATGCAACTTTAATTTTGGAAAAGTAGAGTGTAAGGAAGAGAAGTCTGCCACTTGTGACGTTTTCATGCAAAGAAAGAGGTTTAGGAGTTATATATGAAGTGTTGTGATACATTAGTAATAACCTAATATTGATGCCAAATTCCCTATGATATGTGTGGGAGGGCTAAAGTGCCAAGATGCCAAATTCAAGTGGGAGCCACTTCAAGTGCCTATTGGGAAGTTAAAGCTTCAAAGTAGCATAAACTCTAACTTTCACATTTACACTACATTTGATTGATGTATGTGTTGATTTGCCATGTATGAGATATGGTAGCAATACAAGATGTAAATTCTTATTTGTGAATGTGCATGGTTATAGCTATGAAAAAAATTTGATGTGATTTGACCTTGTGCAATGTATGATAAGGTTAAAAAGTAAAGTTTAGTTAAGATTTCATAGCATGTTAATATTACATTCAAATAATCATGGATGTTGATGTGTTAGTTAGAATTATTCGCTACTGGGATTTCTTTGAAATCTCATTCTTTCCAATAACTCACAATAGGCATAAGCTCAAGAGGCAAGAGTAAAGAAGTTGAAGAGTGAAGGTGGGAGGCTTTTATGAAAGGAAAGGTTGCATACGTATTGCATTTTGTTTTGGCATGTGGTACTTTTGAACAAATTGTAAATTAAATTCCTACACTAAGTCAATTATGTGTTATGCAATGTTAATATGTGTGTTTTGTAGGGAATGCACAAAGAATATGAAAAGAGCATGCAACTTGGCTATAAAAGGGTATAAAGTCGTTAACTGTGATAAAATGTAATAAGATGAGTAAATATATTCCAATTGCCACAAGATTTTTCATGCAAGTAGGTCTTGTTTCAAGATTTCTAAAGAGCCATAGATTGCTTAATTTGGATTTGTGTGTAAAAAGTTATGCATTTTTAAAGTTTAGCTAAAAACCAGAAAAATGACAGCAGCAAAGTTCACCCTAGTGCAGTAGATCCAAAAGAGTGATTTTTTTTCATTTTATAAGAGTCCGCCGCAACAAACTAAGTTTGCCACCACAACCAACTTGGTCAGAAAACAAAATTTGCCTTAGGTTCATAAGTTCATCTTGACATGGTTTAAAGGGGATGTTTGAAGTCCCCTTTTTGGACCATATGAATAGTAAAATTTGACATGGTTTAAAGGGGATGTTTGAGTTTTAAATTGCCTAAATGATTATTTTTCCCCTTTAAGGGATTGAACAAGCCTACATTAGAGACCCTGAATCACTTAGTTTAAATTTTTCTAGATTTAATTGTGAATTATCAAAGTTGGGCCAAAAGTCGAAGCTTCCAAAGGAACAGTAACTCAAGTGGGAGTTTTTAATTCACTTAGTTGACTAGTTCTAGTTTAGAAAATGACCTTAAGTGATCTAAATGAAGTGTCAAATGAGTAATAAAGTGAAGTAAAATGAGGTGTTATACGTAACATGGTTATATGATATGTTGCATCGTGTTAACGATCCTCATGTGATTTGGATAGTCGCAATGCCTTACTAGATGCCATTTACAACTTGGGAGCTAGTGTTGTGGTTAGTCCATTACCAACTTTATATAGGTCAATAAGTTCGTACAATAGAATAGCTCAACACGAGCTATAATATTCAAATTCATTGAATCTAAGATGTGTCCAAGATTCAATAAATGCGACATGTAATCTAATGTGATCAAATTATATATACAAATATATATTATAATTTCCAAATAATGATATTATATGAAGATAATATTATTATATTTTATTTTTATTATTTATTTTATTTTATATGTTATTTTTATTATTTAATTTATTTGATAAATTAAATAACTAACATTAATATTCAGATTATAATTTATAGAGATAAATTAAATCATTTGGCTCACTGTTTGAATTAATTAAATGGATAAGATTTGATTTTGTTAGATTGATTTAATCAAATCAGATTAATCTAAATTCAAATTTCAAGATTTGAAATTCAAAATTCAAAATTCGGAATTCAAATTTTAAATCCAGTATTCATTCGGTTAGTGCTATGGATGAACTACTACCGCTTCCACCGACGAAGCATCATTAGCTCCCCACTGTGCTCCATCTTAGTGATATCGAATTCAAACACACCAAAATATTTTATCAATTAATCCTAACTTCACAAAACTACTTTCTATGTATAGCACAAACCTTATCTCGTAAGGCTTATTCATATCACTTTCAGAAGCAACTTCACCATAGTAAGAATCTATATTTTATTTATTAGCATAGTAAGAATCTCTTTTTTTTTTCACTAGAACCTATAAATATTTGAAATTATTATTTCTATTTGTCACTTACATTTTATAGTACATAAAAAGTAAAGCTTGAAATATCATTGATGACTATATTAGACCAAAGTTTATCAATGGTACGACTATAATTTCATTTGATTTTGAAAATTTAGGTTGTTGATATTTATGATGTGAATTAGAAATTTTATGAGATCTATTGTTTTATTTGTACTACTTCAAAATAAATGAAAAACATCGAAATTTTGAAAAAGGGCATGAAAGCACGCGGGCTAGCCTTGGCCTACCAATATGAAGGTTAAGTTTGAAAAGAAAATGCGAAGTTTTATGTAGTGGGATTTTCATCAACAGGAATTAGTTATCCTTAAAGTTAGCTATCAAAAGTTTTTCTCGCTAATTGTTTATCACAAAATATTTTGTGACAAAAATTATTGCTGGATTAATGACGAAAAACTTATGTCATTATATTAATCCTTTCTCGATAAAATAGAACTCCATTGCTAATCATGTCAACAATTGTCTGTTAGAACAAATAAATGGCACCCTATAAATAATGATTCTATAAATGACGCTAATGATAAAATAACTACCAAATTTGCTCCTTTCTCTGTATCATTGCCTCCTCAATAAGCAATACTAAACCAATCTTATGGTATTTGCCGTTAGTGGCTACTTTAATTTATTCTATCACAAATAACCCTTTAAATAGAGCCGGGTCCACAACCAACTAATGCAAGATCCAATCTAATATAATACCTCACGTGCTTTGTATATTGCAATATAGAAACTATATCTTCAATTATGGTACCACTTCAGACTTGATCTATAATAAATATTTATTTGAGTGCGCATGCACGAGCCAAGTTTTTTATTTATTTTGTTTAATTTATCATATAATTATACATGTCCTCTAATGCTTGCCACAGTCAGCATGAGCACAAGAAATCGTTTTGGCTTTGAGGTCATATTCCACTTGAAAATTGACATGGGGAGAATTCCCATAGTCAAATAGGTCGCCTTTTGGTTAAGGCAAGAGTTTTATCATCTTCTGGTTAAGGCAAATTCCTATAGTCAAATAGGCTAGCTTTATTCATATCTTGGGATTTATTTTTGATGATTAAGGCAAGAGCTTTATCATCTTCTTTTGTTATATGAGCCCAGGATTTATTCGGCAATGTATTTAGGGTTTGATTTTGATACAAATCCTGAAGGGCTTCAATTGGGAAGGCATAATCATTTGGTTTCATTAGTATTTTTGGAAAAAATCAATTTATTTAGAATGAAAAAATTGTGTAGGGGTAGAAGTGAGAAAATAATGTTGGAAGCATTAGAATCAATTTTGCCAAAGTTAGGAGTTTGTGACCATAAGTTATCCAAGAGAGATTATATGAGGAGTTAAGTGTTATAATGCATTGTTGTGCTTCGTGAATTTTGGGATAAATGCATTCTATCATTGCAAGCACAACATCAGAAGTTGAATATGTTGCTATGTGAATTTTGGGATAAATGCATGCTAAACTTCTACACTATAAAGTATGGTATATGTGCTGTGTAAACATGTTAAGAATTCTAGTTAATTTTGTGATGATATATGTATAAAAGGGAAGAAACAAGCATGCTAAAATAAAATTAAAGGGTCTAACACCTTGAAATTGGCCAAATTTGAGGTACAAATGAAATATAGCAAATTAATTTCAAATGATTTGAGATTTTCCAGAAACATAATACACATCCCAAACTTTTAGGTGAGTGAAATTTTGTTGAATTTGGATGTGTATACAGAAAGTTATGGTGTTCCAAGTTAAGAAAAAATATGAAAAATGATCAAATGAACAGTGATTATTCACGCATATTTCTGTATTGATTGATAATGCCTAGATGAGTATTTTTTTATATAGGGAATTGTAGAAGCTTTAATTAGAGACCTGAACCACTTGATTTTGATTTTTCTAGAATTAGTTATGAATTTTTAAAATTGGTGATAATTCTGAAATTTACCAAGTGAACAATAACCAATGAACAATACTCGAGCAAAGTTTTGGATTTTCATTTGGTTAGCTAAGTTTGAATATTAGAAGGTATTCAAGTGGTCTAGAATTGGTTTCTAATATATAATAAAGCTAGATAATGGAGGCATTACATATCTCGCTCTAGTATTAAGGAAATTCTTGCTTACATTACTAGGTCAATGTATTATGTACTCCAGTTTTGTTTCGTTATCAATTTGATCAAGCCAATGATGTCTTATATATCTCTCACACACAGCTTGCATTTTGATATTTATGACTACGCTCATGTAATATTTAGGTTTTTGATAACTCAATATAAAGGCTAAATGAGTAACTATAGATTGATGGGTCCAAAGAATAAAAGAAATTTAAAGACCAAAGTGTCATTTTTTAAATTCGAGCACCAAAGAGTCATTTTGAAAGTGGGACTAATGTGCCGATTAAAAAATTTAGTGACCAAATTGCCATTTTTAAAATTCAAGTGTATTTTGGTAAATTAAAAAAAGGTAAAGGCTATTTTGGTCAAAATTTGACCAAACAATCAGAAAATTTCATAGGACACCAAAAGATAGAGAAAAATTCACTTATCAGTAAATGAGGCATAATTCAAGTTAGAATGACAAGGATAACATAGGAATTTTAAAATTTATTTAATATTTGAATATTTATTAAATATAATTATTTAAAATATCCTTAGGCCTCATATATCTTATTTCAGATTGAAGAAAAATAGCTTGGAAATTGTAGTAATTGATAAAATTGTTTCCAAGAGAAAGTCAGTAAAAGTTTCCCGAATAAAAAAGAAAAGGGCCTAGAAAAACCTTGAAACTTAGATTTTCTTCACAAATTAATTAAAGACAATTATGAAAATATAATGAGAAAAGAAAAATTATGAGAGTATCAGAGAATTTTTAGTGGCATTAAACCAATCAAGTAATCAGCGATTTCTTAAAAAGTACTTTTAGTGTCATAAAGCAACTTTATGGAACTTAAAGTTTTTGTAAAGAGAGTTGTGGGGCCATAAACTTGCCACTTGTGATAGTCTTATTTCAAGAGCAAAACTAGAGATAAAATATCGTAAACAAGTAGTAGAATATATCAATATAAAGTTACTTTATCAGTCAAAGTGGGACCTGCAACTAATTACACATGTGCACCAATTAATATTAGACCATTTTATTGAGCTTTATTTATACATCTGTTGTACTTGAATTTCCAGAGTTTTTGATCCAATTTTAGCCCATTCATTACCCTTCTTGTGTATAATTTGAGAATTAGAGTTGTTGATTTGGATTAGTGTAACTTTGGGTGCATTTGCCATAATAATGATATTATTGTGCTTAAATTCCATCATGAGCAAATGATACTCCAAATATTTGCTATTTCATTTCAGTAACTCTGATCAAGAACATGAGGATCTGGAAAAGTTCGCCATGGTGCAATCCAAAGTTCACCACAGCCAAAGTCAAACAAGCCAACAAAGGACTCTCGGGAGAGGTTCGCCGCGGCGAATATCATGCATTAGCACCAGAATTTGCTCCAAATGGAAAATAAACCCGACCCGATTCTTTGGATCCGACCCTGGACGGTTAGGATGACCTAATTAGGGTAAGTTCGAAGGAAGAAAAAGAGGGAGGAGGCAGAAAACTCTAGACACACATTTCTCTCATCCTCTCTACTCTCCAAACCCTACTTTCACTCCATTTCATCACCATCATCCATCATGAGCCTTCCATCATCTATTCGGAGCCCACTTTCGCATAGAATGAGTGGCTGAGCATCTCCTTTCCTCTTGAGGATGAAGATGGTCTGAGTTTGAAGTTCCAAACTTTGATTATTTGTGTATTGAAGTTGTTTTGTGTTTGACGTAGTAGAATGAAGTCTCATCTCTACTTATTCAGTGAAATCTTTATTGTTCTCTTTAATCTTCCTAGTTGTGCTTGATTTTAGAGGCAATGATGTGTTGAGTTGAATTTTGCACCTTGCGACTTCC
>JANTPZ010093190.1:0-11817 GCA_025593235.1 Vachellia pachyceras | reverse complement strand
TTAATTTATAAATATTAAAAAGATAGGAAGATGAATTAATTATTTGTAATAAATATATGTTGGTTTAATGAAATATCCTATTCAATTATTATCCTAAAAATCTAGTTTAATACATGCAATATAAAAAGATCATTTAGAAAAATTGGCCCACAGTGAGCTTTAAGAAAATCGTTGGCAAAAAAAAAAAGAGCTTTAAGAAAATTGCGCTGCTTCATTGAAGCATTATGCATGTGGTCCATATAAATATAATGCAGCAAATGTTCTTTTTTTTTCTTTCCAATTTTTAATTATGATAATAGCACTGGAAAGAGTAACGCGTCGTACTGGCGCGTGCTTGATGACACATGGAAAGCTAAGAAGCCATATACTGCTACCTTTTTTAATTAATTAACTGGCTAACTAGGCTCTATCAAAAATTCAAAATTGACCCCCAAGGGTCCTCAAATGATAAAGGGACATGTATATTTTGTTTAAAAATTTAGTTTGACGCCCCCAAAATAAGTAATTTATTTACGAAAAGGTCTTATGAATGAAAATATTTATTTTGAGGTTTCAAGGTAAGACCTCATGTTGTCAACTTCAGCATATAGTGTTGTCATTCTCGGCACATGATGTTATCATTACCATCGCATATGGTGTTGTCAACACCAGCGCATGTTGTTGTCGATATAAGGACCGCATGTTGTCAATGAGACATTTTCGTAAATATTTTCATTCATATGACCTTTTCATAAATAAGTTGCTTATTTGGAACCTTAAAATAAATTTCCCTATTTTTTTTTTGATAAAGATAAAAGGACATATATAAGCATCAAGCATTCCATAAACAGAAGTTAATCAACCGTAATATCTATTTCAAAAATGGGAATAAATACCTAAAATTGTTGAACAAAGTTTGGGTGGTTTTTCTATTACTCAGTTGCCACGTTTTCATCATCATAAATTAACACCACTAAGTTAGCCCTCATAACCCATTATATATCATACTCCTCTCACTTTTATTTTTTCTATTGAAAGTGACTTTAGTGATAAGTGAAAGCAGTTCAGTAGCAGATTCTTAAAATTTATCATACACTATTACCTTTACCTATGATCTAATTGCAATTACCACTAAATTTTGTGGATTAATAGTAATAAAATGCTTCATCTAATCCTAAATACAAAACCTTGTTTATAATGTAACTTACACTACAACAGTACCTTATAGGAGGGAACTACTTTAGAGAATGCGTTAGTGAATGAAACATTTAAAATGTTTGTTTCAAGCGATTTGAATTACACCCTTCTTTTGAGTTTGATTTTAGGCAATGAATAATCAATCTTTGATTGCGACTGCCGACTTCCACCTTCAAACTTTCAAAGTTAATTGAGTTCATTTTTAGTTTGAGTTGGTTGATCCACAAAGCATAACATATGATTTAATGCAGCTTCAAATTATGATTTAGTGTTTATAATTTTTAGCTTTAATTATGATAGAATTATAAGTGAAAACTAATAACTTATTGAAAAGATAAAGACTTTGATATGTTGGGAATTCTCATAGTTGAACTAATATCAAACATCTATTGGTAGTGGTGGACTCGGGACCTGGTTTAAGGGTGTAAACTATTTTTTAATATTAGGTTCAAGATAAGTGAGATTTATTCTTAATATATTTTGAAAAGAATTTGAACATAAATTTAGTGGGTTCAAAATTAAAAATTAGTTAGTAAAAAAATCATATAGTATTAATATATACCAAATTTTTTAAAAATCAGGGGTGCGATTGACCCCTAACTTACACCTAGGTCTGCCCATAATTGGTAAGCCAAATTTATATTGACACACAAGTAATACTTACAAAGAGAATGCTCAATCGAAAGTCTTTAAGAAACTATGCATACAATGAGTTTTTTGAAAAGGGAAAACGAATAAAATCTTATATAACCCTTTAAAAAAATGAGGATGATCATACAATCTCATCTATTAATGAGAATGATCACATTTGACTACTATTCCTAATTAATTCATATCTTTGACTTCAAGAAACAACTACTGAAAAAAAATTGATTATGAAAGTAAGTAACTACCAAAATAGCTAGGAAAATAAGGAAATAATAGGAAACTATAAAATTAAGAAAAAAACCTTTTTGAACATTTCAGAGTCTTCAGACGCCATTTGTCTCTCTACTTAGGCTGTGTCTTCACAACATGTATCCCTTTTGATCAGCCTTTTCCCTGCATCATCAATTTTAAATTTAGTACTCCTGTCTTGCTCATCTTGCAATGTGAATATAATGAATGTGTAGATTCATTCTCTTGAATGACTTCGTTGCCACTCCCTCTAATTCATAATATATTCCATCTATAGAAAAATACTTTGATCAAACAAATAAATAATTTGGAAAGTAATTAACATTTGTTTGTCAATTTTACTCATGTAATAAATTTTGAATGTAGCTCTTTATATTTTTATTTTCCTTTAAAGCCTCAATTAATATGTGCAAAGTTTGAAAAATTTCCATTTAAGATAGATGTAATGAAATAGTTATCATTTCTTGGTTTTGATGAATTAGTCGAATTGACTTATATTGTGGAGTGAAAGAAGTGAATTGATTTTCTTAAAAGCTCGTTAGAATTAGTTGCCTTGTAAATTCATATCATTAAGTCTTTTCCTAGCAAATCTAATCAAGTGATTGCAATAAATCCTCATCAACATGACCTTTAATTCATTATTTCTTCGGTCAAATCCCTTTGTTCACAATTGATTCAGGGAAACATCGATGAAAAATTCATATTTTATTAATGAGAAAGACTCGATGAATTCAAATATTGATATTTTCAGTATATGAAATTATGCAGATTGATGGTGCTTTTCAAGTATTCTCCTGATCAACAAAACTTTAAATTATTAATGGAGATTTCACTGATTTTCCCATTTCATAGATTCTTGGGTAGAAGCAAAACTCCAAAACAATGTTAGTTATGATCCTCAAGTGCCAAGTTAGAGCTCTAATCCAACTACTTTTACATTGCCAAACACATGGCAGTTAATGAAAAGGTTTTAGGTTCAAGGTCTGACTATAAAATTATACCGTTAAAAACATACCATTAAAAAAATCATATAGTATTAATGGTTGATTGAGTTTTCTTGTTCTCATGTTTCTCTAGATGGAGAGACATTTTGTCTTAATTATTTATAAGTCATACCATTAACATCTTTATATAAATTTATAATTTTACCATTCATTTATTATTGTGTTAAATAGAGATTGAATTGAAAAGTCGTTGAATTTTAAGGTAAAGTAAATGCATTTTAACATTTTTCTTGATCTACATGAAATATACTGAAAGTAAATTATAAATAGGATCGGATGAGTAGATTAAAAAATTAACATGTGCTGGATAATAATTCAACTATTTCTTTATGAAATTTCATTTGAAAATAAGCTGTTTTGTTATATATTTGAATTTTTTTACCATCTTATATATTTGAAAATTAGCGTATATGATAACGAAAGTTTTCATCGCTATTTATAATCAGTGTTTAATGTTGGCGTGTCTATATACACACACACACATTTCTCATCCAGCTCATTTTTAGAAACATTTTGTATATTCCACTAATCTTTTTATAAAGTGAAAGATCCAAAAGTCAAGATGATAAGTACAATTATTGTAAAAGATGGTTTTCATGATTCAGAATTGAGTTTGATTATTAAATAATTAGTTATGGAAAAAATTTGACTAGAATGAGAATATCCTCCTTGTAAGCATGTAATTGTGAAACAACTAAAGTCTTGTTCACATTAATTTTTTTTTTTGGCATAGTACTAGCATTTTATTTAAGATAAATAAATTAAAATTAACTTTAAGAATAACAAAATTTACAGTGGTGAGAGCATGGGATGCGCCTTGATACTTAGGGCTGGTTTGGAAACCCATTCTGAAATATAGGTTTGGTTTCAAAACCTAGATTTTACCTCAAAAACGAGGTTTTGTCCAAGCAAATTTTTTATCCCAAAAGCTATTTTGGTTACAAAACCTCAGTTTGAAACCTAGATTTTTTCTTTCCTACTTTTTCCTCTTTTTTCTACTTTTTCATCTTTCATTTTTTCTACTTTTTCTCTCTTTCTCTTTCCTACCTTTTCTTTCTTCTCTTTCTCTTTCCTACTTTTCTTTCTTTCTCTTTCCTCTTTCCTACCTACTTTTTTGCCTCGGAATCCGTAAAAGCTAATAACTTCCCAAACATAAATAACTTTTCAAAATCTAGGTTTTGCCTCGGAATCTGTAAAAGCTATTTTCAAAATCACATCCAAACAAGCTCTTAGTAATTTTAATTGTACTCTGTAAGGAGGAGGGGGTGAACAAAGTTGATTAAGTTGGTAAGTAGTTATCTCATTATCAATAAATTGAATAAAGTTATGAGGTTAAATATTGTGTCCGTTTGGGAACGCGTTAGAGAAGTACTTTTACGTAAGCCGATGTAAATATATGGAGGAAATTATCTTGTTTTGTGAAAAAAAATTTGTTGAACGTGCGTTTAGCTTTTAGAAATGTAGTTCCAAACAAGCCCATTATTGCCAATGTGATTATGCTAGTAGGCGATCTAAATAAATTTGTAAATGATATTTGAACTCATAAGCTTGCATTCTTCCTAGTGATCATCTATACCCAATTCACATATTGCAATCTTTATTTCAAGAGAAGCTCATATTTAGTCCATGACCGACAATGCCTCGAACAATATTTTATCAAATATGATATACATGTGCTAAGAAAAAAAAAAGGGAAAATCCCATATAAAGCTACCTAAAATAGAAGAAATCTAAATTAGGTTGGTAAATTCAATAAATCCTTAATTAAGTTATTGATTCAATTTGGGATTCTAAAATATGGGTAAATAACTTTATTGCCCCTTTCATAATCTCCTCTTTCCTGTTAAAGGAGTTTAATTGCTCTATAATTTATTTTTTTTCAACAAGTGTGTATGTATCAACGTTTTCGAAAAGTATATGATTTTTTTAAAAAATTAAAGAATTTTTTTATGTTTTAGAAGGATCATCAAGAATAATTCAAGCCAAAGAAAGGAAACCATAACCCTCAATATAAATTAAATAATTTTTATTTGGATATTCATAATGAAAATTTTATTTTTGGAAGAACTTGAATTGATTCATGTTTTGATGAGAAGGAAATCAAACCATATTAACATTAAAAAAAAATCTGACACGTGTGTGAACTATATATCAAATAATTTCATTGACGTTAAAAAACAAAAGAAAACAAATTACATATCACACAAATATTGTCTTATTAATGTGATTTGATTTTCTTCTCCGTAAAAAATTCAAGTAAAATTATCCCAAAAGTAAAATTTTCTATTTATTCACTATTCAACTAAAAATTATTTAATTAATATTGAGGGTTATTCTTTTTAGCTTGAACCATTTCTTATAATCCTTTCATAAAATAAAAATTCTTTTAATTTAAACAAATCATATTTTATTATATATTAATGGTGATATATATACCTATTGACAAACTTAGTTACATAGAAATTAAGCTCTTTCAAAAGCAGAGAGGAGACTTTAAGAGGATTGTACAGTCATTTTACCCATATTCTGAAATTTTGAATAACTTAATTAGGTATTTATTGAATTTACCAACCCGATTTAGAATTTACCTATTTTAGACAGCTTTATATGAGGTTTTCCCAAGAAAAATTTAAAAATATTTTTGATAATATATAAAATAAATTTTTCAAGAAGATATAAAATGAATACTCTATAATTTTTACAATATAAGTTACTTTTAAAAGAATGCTTTGGTTTATATATATGTCACTTAGAGAGTAATTAATGTCAACTTATAAATTTTGCTCAAACAATAATGTTTAAATGTGACTTACGGTATTTTCCCTATCCTTCAAAACTTTATTAACATAGATCAAACTGTAAAATATTTTAAATTTATGATAAGCTTGATGATTTAACTATCATTTTTGTTTATGATAAATTAGTTTAAGTAATTTATAATCACACGATTTTTTATTTTTGGCGCAAAATAGAACCACAAAAAGGCAGATGGATGCTTTTGGCTGCCCAAAACATGACACAAATTTCTGCACAAAGGAATACAATTCATGGAAAAGCACACGTGGCGCGTGGTAAGAGAGACTTGGAGGAGCGAGTGCGCATGCGTCGTGGACCAGAGAAAAGCACACTAGACTCGGAACGTTTCTTGCTTTTTCTATGCAAAACAGTGAAAATAGAGAAAGGAAAATTACGAAATTTCCGGAGAGAGAGGGAAAAAAAGGAGGAATGGGAGAAGATAGAAAAGCTCATGATTTTCTCTTAGCTGAGAGAATTCAGAAAACTATATTCTTCGAGCAAATTCTTTGATTTTTTTTTTTTGGTGAGAAAATTCTTTGATTATTTTGCTGCAAGGAAAAGACGCTTCATGCTTTCTTAGCTAGGGTTTCAGAATTTTCCACTCATCCAGACAAATACGGAGCTGGATTTTACGGGGAGGATAAAGCTTTGGGGGGTCTTGTTTTTTTTTTAAAGCTTTCAGTTGCAAAACAAGCATTCGTTTCCCTTCTCTTGGAACTTCGGAAACACACACACAGAGAGAGAGAGAGAGAGAGAGAGAGAGAGAGAGAGAGAAGCATGTCCTCTTCTTCAGCTACTGTAGCAGTGGAGAAGGCGACCAGCGATCTTCTCATGGGCCCTGATTGGACTATGAACATCGAAATATGTGATTCTGTCAATTCCAATCGCTGGTAATGTTAGGGAAAGGAAAAATTGAGACCTTTTGTTTCTTTCTTTTTTGGGTTGACTTTGATCATCTGTTAATATTTATGCTTCTTCATAATCAGAATTCAAAAGTTTTGTTTTTGGTGTAATTTCCTTGTTTTTTTATGGATGTTTCATGTGGATGATTTTATGTTATGCACATCATCCATGACAGCTTTGTGAGAGAAAAATTTGTGATTAACAGCGACTTAGCAACGACTAAGTAATAGTTTGTTGATTTTCTTCGGATGGAAATAGCTTTCCCCTCTGTTTTTTTTGGGGCCAAAAGCTCCCCCTTTGTTTGATAAGCAAATATATGAGAAGGAATATAGTACAAACCTGTTATTTTTCTGTCACTAATTATATATTTTTTTCTTTCCTGAACTTTTTCATCGTATAATTTAGTCGGCTGTAAAATGCTAGAACCATTAATTTTTCATACTGGTAATGAATTTATCCTTTTGCGTCTGATATATAATCTTCGGGGAAATTACAGTTAAGATTTTGTCTGGTTTTTTGACAAGTACATGCATAATTTCTCAGGCAGCCAAAAGATGTGGTCAAAGCCGTGAAGAAGAGATTACAGCATAAGAGCTCTAAAGTTCAATTACTCTCTCTGACGGTAGTCTGTTTGCATTGACCTTGCTTTTCTCATTTATATGCATTTGTGCGTCTATAGATGCACCCATCAATATTTGCATTCATATTTAATCGTATGGATTTTGATTTACAATTTCTGTACGTCTACTTTCTAGCTTCTGGAGACTATGGTGAAGAACTGCGGTGATTATATCCATTTTCAAATTGCTGAGAGGAATATACTGGATGAGATGATCAAAATTGTGAGGAAGAAGGTAAGGTGGTGTCAGATGGAATATGGAGATATGCATTTGATTCTTGCATCAAACTGATACTGCATCATTGATGATTTCCTTGTGACAATCAAATCAAGTTGGAATCTATGTTACGTACGTTCTGACATCTATAATGTTTTTATAGAGGGAGAACCACTGTTTGGGCTTGCTAGTTTGTTTTTTAGCTGTGCAAGTGGCCCATTTTTAAAATGAATTGGGTAGTGTAATTTATGGTCTAATGAATTTCACCTGTACTTTGACATTGCTGTTAATTTCTCTTTCATTACTATGCCCTTTTCCTGTCCACAAGTCTTGTACTTGTCCCTTTATGTACTAGTTGATTTATAAATAATTCTAGAATAATAAAGGTAAGTTTCATGGCAGGACGCTGGTGTTATTTTAGATTCGCTTTTGCTGTATGTGATCCTTCTCACTATAGTGTTTCGCCAACTGTTGCTTGGAGCAGTTTACAGTTTTTCATTAAAATACCTGTTTTCAATTGTCAAGCGTGTTATGTTTGGATGACATATCTTCCCAATGAAAGTGTACTTGATCATTAGGTCATTTAAAGATAAATATATTTGAGTGGTACCCAATTACATATCAAATTAAAATCTCTATATCGATTTCCTTGGGATCTAATATTGCAAAAAATATTTATACATTCACAATATATAGGTGGTATTTACCATCACAAGTCACAACAAAATCTTAGTGTCGACACCTTATGTTTGTGCAATTTTGTTGTTTAATCACTGTTCTAAGGCAAACAAGATTTTCTTCTCAGCTTTCCCTTTTGGCTTATATCATCTAACTTGAAATATATTCGTCATATTTCAGACAGACATGCAAGTGAGGGATAAAATTTTAGTGCTGCTAGACTCGTGGCAAGAGGCATTTGGTGGGCCAGGTGGAAAGCATCCTCACTACTATTGGGCATATGAGGAGTTAAAGGTAAGTATAAGGCTGATTACTCAACAAGATTTCTCGTTGTTGCTTTCGCTGTGTCTGAAGATGTTAACTGTCAGTCCAGAGAGGTATGTCTGACTGGAACATTGAAATTAATTTGGATTGGACTGGATATTATGTAAAATGTGAACCGATTGCATCATATTATAATCATTTGTTGCATCATTTAAACTAGATTAAGACCCCAATTCATGGTTTCACAGATTTTAATCTACATTTCTCTGGCTTACATCTCGATGCTCTGGGGTATGGTTTTTTCATTTTAGTCTTGTTCCACAATTTTGACATTTGATTTGTGATCATTTTGACAAATATTTTTTTGCCTCATCCCTGTACAGCATTTTATAAATTTATGCTAAAATTTGATCATTTTTTTGCTAATAACATTCATATGTTAACAGCATCTGTAATCTAATAATGTGTCTGCACAAACAGCCAAAGATGAATGAATGCTTTCTTATTGTTTGTGATTCTGGAAAACCAAGGTCAAAATAAGGATTGACAATAGTACAACCTATCGTACAAAACAACACTGACAATAGTACAACCTATCGTGGTTTTAACTAATGCAGCACACAATTTCAATTTCTTAATCACCAGTGGATCATATTATGTTGCGTTATGTGAATGGCAGAGATCTGGTGTAGTCTTTCCCAAGCGTTCTCCAGATGCAGCTCCGATATTCACTCCTCCTCCTGCACATCTTGCTTTAAGACACATGCAAGCTGGATATGGTATGCCAAGCAATTCTTCAAAGAGACTTGATGAAACTATGGCAACAGAGATGGAAAGTTTAAGGTGAAATTTCACTTTTGCATTTTCTTCTGTGCTTCTGCTATTACATTTTGTCTTCTAAGATTATGCTTTGAGCTTGAATTCTTCTTGCCAACTGTCTTTAAGTTTATTATTGTTTTATTCTTAAATTTTTAGTTTGTCAAGCTTGGATTCTATGCGTCATGTTATGGAGCTTTTGAGTGACATGCTACAGGCTGTGAACCCTAATGATCAAGCGGTATGTTGAACAGTTGTCTAGGCTCTTTATTTGAGACTAAACAAAATTATTTACTGCTCCTCTTTTTGCTTGTAGGCTGTGAAAGATGAGGTGATTATTGATCTCGTTGACCGTTGCCGTACCAACCAGAAAAAATTGATGCAGATGTTAACAACCACTGGGTTAGTTCCATCCATAGACTTTGGCAATGCCTTATATGCTTCATGCATCCTTGTTATCTACATGACTAAAGTAGTTACCAATTTATGTTCATATTACCTGGCTTGATCATTATTGTGTATCATAATGTGGCATTCACTAAAACTAGTGTTTGCCCCTGTTTGATGCTAGGGGGTTTAGTTGATTTTTTACTGTGTAATTAGAATTTTTGCTCTACAAAAACCGTGAACTATTTATCCATTTGGATTACAGATTTATTTGATTTATGTAATCGTTTCTTTTGTTTTTGGACTCTGATATATATGTACTACGTCAATAGGGGTGTAATTTTTTTGTTGTTGTGATACTATTTTGCTCTGTCTCACCTGCAACTGGATTTTTGTACGAAATACAATATGAGGATAAAAATTGTATTTTTTTTGTTTGTATATGATTTAGTAGGTGATTGAGAAAAATGATATTTTTTAGATGAACTGAGTAAATTGTATGGAATAAGATATCTAACTTCTGACATAAACATTGACAATTGAAAAGATAGAACAGGCTTGATTTAGTTTGAGACTGATAGCTAACAGGTATAGCCATTCGGTTTCTGCCTTTCGGAAGCAAATGTGATCACTGGTTATTTTTTGCGAAGTTCCAGAGAACTCTTCATCAGACAAAACGATAAGTGAGTTTGGAGCAACTCCTGAGTCGAGTTTTGTTTATGCAAGGAATTGGGCAGACGTGAAAGTTATGCTCTGCAAGAGAATCTGGGAACAGTGCAAGGGATGTGGGTTTGGACGAGCTTCCGGAAAGAGATTCTATAATTGGGATATCAATTGATAGTTTCTTTGGATCTCTGTTATAGTTATGAATTGTTGTGCTAAAGTTTGTGACTATGTACATATTCAACATCGATAGATATTGATAGTGCAATGTTTAGTGTTTCTATGATATCTGCAAATCTTTCTTCTTTTGCATATTTTATTAATTATTTTCCTTCATTCATGGTAAAGATTTGGATAATTCTTATTATCTTGGTTATGCGGCAGGGATGAGGAGCTTCTCGGGCGAGGACTTGAATTAAATGACAGTATTCAAAGTTTGCTTGCAAAGCACGATGCAATAGCTTCTGGTGCCCCCCTTCCATCCCATTATGCTAGTTCTAGTGCTCAGTCAAGTGAAGCTATCTCTTCCAGTTTCAATCTAACTGAAGAGAAGAGCTCCGGCCCTGGAGACTCTGATCCAACACTTAAAGGCAACTCTTCTATCCCAGGTCCTCCTTTAACAAAAGGCCACATTGATGAGGAGGAGGAGGAGGAAGATGAATTTGCACAGCTAGCTCGAAGGTTGCTTATACCCAACAAGATAATAATCAAATTTACGTTGATGCCGAAAAAAAAAAAAGAAATCAACTTTCTGTTTTTGGATATGAAAATAGGAATCTATTGCTTGTCCAAGTAAATGACTTGCTTAGATTAGGGAATCTTTGCATGCACTCTAGCTAATTAAAGGAAAAGAACGTATTAGGTGCATTGTTTGTGGCATGTACAAGTTCTAATTTACTTATGGCTTGACTAAGGTGAAGTAGGAAGCCTTGCTCATGGCATGGTTTTTTATGCTCTCACTCTGCTGCATTCTATACTGTCCAACTTAACTAGAATGTATCTGTTATGAGCTTGTGGCTTGTTTTCGTCAAGAGAAATACCTGAAAAATGTGGTCAAGGTTTTTGTCTAGAACATGATTGTAGACGCAACATATATTCTGGCGCATGCCCATTGCCAAGTGGAATTGTTCTATCATTCATCTAATTGATTCATGACTAACCTGTGACAACCAATGCAGGCATTCCAAGGCACGGTTAGTGCCTTCCAAGGATGCTACAAATGAATCGAGTGAAGGTTCGGTAACCATGGAAACCAACAGCTCAACAACAGATTCGACAGCCTCTGTCCCAATCAATGCATTGGCAATTGTTGATCAGGCTACACCAACTAGCACTTCTAAAGAACAAGACATCATTGACTTGCTGAGTATCACCCTGTCCACCTTGCCATCATCATC
>JANTPZ010093188.1:0-34398 GCA_025593235.1 Vachellia pachyceras | reverse complement strand
AAAAAAATTAAAAGAGTAAGAAAAATGTTAATAAAGAGAATATATAATATTATAGAGTAAGAAAAATTAATTAAAAATTTTAACCAATTTCTTTATTTTTATTTAAATCCAGCTCAAAAGGATTTTCCCTCCCTTCATACCTAACAACCCCTGAAATGAGCCTAAATCAATCATCATTTTATAAACAATTTTATTCCAACACACGGAATATATATTAATATTAGAGTCCATCTATCATAGCCTTTTATATTCAAAGTTGTAATGATATAGCACTAATGACGTGTATTATTGATGGTAATTGGAGTATTAATATCCTACTAATAACACCCAATAACTTCCTTTTTTTAAAAATATCTGAAAATTCTTAACGCATTTTTGAAATGATGAATTTATTGTTTTGATTTTGAAGTCTAATCGGTTGCTTAATGATATCATTCAATGTTGATTTTATTAATATAGAAATTAATATCTCGATCAATATTACCCTCATAACTTTCTATTTACGATTTCAAAGTTGTTTGTGGATGTGATTTCTTTTTTATATTTATTAATGTACACATTAATATCCCAACTACTATCGATTATTAATTAATATCCCAATTAATAATAACCCAAAAATTTTCCTTTTACAGTTTTGAAAACATTCAATATAATAAAAAATAATGAATTTATTGTTTAAAATCTGATTGGTTGTTCATGGAGGTAATTACGATTTTTTTTTGAAAATCGAGGGTCAATTTAATTTTAAATTTAATGATAACCCAATTTTAAGATTATTTATATCTTATAATCAAGTATAAATGGTCTCCTGCTATTTCATTATTAGAAATATAAAATATTATAACTATGATATTTTTTTTGACGAAGCTATAATTATGGTATTATTAACATTATGTTTATAAAATGTTTTGATTACTATTATCATTATTAAAATTTGAAATGTAATGTGCCTGATCATCGTGGAGCTTTATACACATAATATTACAAAACTATGATTATTATGTGAACTTATTTTTAAGGATATGATCTCATTTTTTTTGTGTTTCTTTGAATACTATAATTCGATTTTCTTCATGTGAGAATTTAGCATAATCAATATACACCCAATATGCGGAGAAATTCTGAAACACATAGAGGAAAGAGTTTTCACATCAATATTAAAAAGAATCAAATTATTTACAGATTTTAAGAAGTGTGGTTCTAAAAAACAATGCCAACACAAAGCATCATGAAATTGAAAGAATAATAAAAAATGAAATGGAGATTTACATAATTTATTATAATTTTACAAGGATGGTGTGTTTGTTTTTCACTTACACCAAATTTAAAAACTCACCAAATGCTACCATGAAAAACCACTTGGCAAGAATACAGTACATATCTTTTGGAGTTTGATGATGAGCATGCAAATGATAATAACCATAAACGTTACCTTTATAGTAGATCTATTCCCATGAAAAAGGTAATCACCTTCAATCACCTTTATAGTATAATTTTCACAAATTCAATAACATACATATTTGATTGTGTAATCAATTTAGAAATCACCATTTGTGCGGAAATTGTCAAATGAAGGAAAATTTTTTGATTGTTGGTGATGAGGGTAAATAAATGGAAGGAAACAATATTAGAAAATTTTTAGTGACATTCTGTATTTAATATTAGATGAGACAAATTAAGAACCCAGAAACTCCTAAGTCTTTTGAACAACTATATGCAGATACATGCACACTGATATATATATATATATAATCTTATATTATACATACATATGTGTGTGTGTGTGTAAACTCTATTATTCTTGTTGAATAGTCTGAGCTCCAGTCATTGGAATGTATAAAAATAGGAGGTGGGGATCTACGAATGAATATTAATTTCTTGTTTCATTGATTATGATTCCTAATTAATTTAACGCTAATCAATTATAAATGTAAGGATTCATCACACACTCATTCAAGTTTGTTCATATTATCAAATTTAAGCAACACCTGATTAGGATATTTCACCTAATTGTCCCACAATTATCAATAATAATATTATTATTCTCAAGAAAATGACGAGTCATCATGGAAATAAAGTTGTAAGGTGTATTATTAATTAGTTAGTGGGCGAGCACCCACCTTTGGTGCTATAGTAACTAAGTCGGCTAATACAGTGATTTAATTTGCATTTGGAATATACTAATTAACTAATTAACAAGGTTATATATATATAACTTCTAATAATTTTTATATTAATTTTTTGAAGTATAATTTTTTATATTTTACTGTATGAGATAGTGATATGCCTTTATGGCTCATGTAAAGACAAAAAAGCGGCACTAAAGTCATTATAAAGTGAAAGTGAGTTTAGCCAGTAATATTGCTACAAATTGTAAACTAACACCCTAATCATCTCAAAGTTTAAGAATTATTTCATAGTAACAATGATTACATGAAATAATTAATGAGATTTAAAGGTGGGACACATTAAAGCTTGGTTTGCTATAATAAAATTATAATGTTATGAGCTAGGGAATATTCCTCAATTAATTAATTTTGTCACAAGTCTTCTTCTGATGAACTTTCATTCCCTTATTCTTTAATTTCATCATTGAACGGTTTACCTCGTAATCTTCATCAAATTTTTAATTCCTTATATTGTTGAAATTGAAGGAGGATTTTTTTTATCCAAGAATTTTTAGAACCTTAAAAATAGTAAATCACCTTGTAAAACCGAATAGCATGGAAGCTTTTATGTAGGTGGGAGGTTGAAAGCTCAACATTACATTCTTATTTCTAATTTCATACCATTCATGCTTATTCTTTTAACTCTTAAAAGAGGGGGGGAAGTGCATCACTATAAGCAAACATATATATAAAGGATGATGACACAAAAAACATCTAAAAAATTAATGTTAAATCATAAAGAGGTGTGAGAAGATTTTACGTGAAACAATCCTAGAATAAGATTTTTGAAATTGGAGAGAAAGATTAAGATACACTCAACCATTTAAAAAGTTCTCAACCACCTCACAGTAGAAGACCTTATCAACGTTAAAGGTCATTCGTAAAAGGAAGTCGGTAGTACCTAATGAAATGTTAGTAATCCCTATATAAAACTTGTGGATGAGCCGAGAGTATGGGTTTATTACCCAATAAATAAAAATCGGTAATCCCTACATTAAATTTGTATATGAACTAAAAGGCGGTTGGTGGCCGGGTCTTCTATGAGGTGGTTAGAAACTTTTTAAACTTATCGAGGGTATCTCATTCATTTCCCTCATATTTTTCTTTTTTTCCCTTCAATTTTCTTCATTTCAGTCTTTTCCTTGTGGGATTGGTTCTTTCTCTTTATCACTATGAAATTTTCTCACATATGTGTGTCGTTTACTATTTTTAAGGTTCTTTGTCATTTTCCCAACACATAACCTATTTTGATATTCTTCATTTTCAACAGATTTCACACTTGAAAAAATGCATCAATTGAATAATATAGGAGTAGAACACAAGTGAGGAATAAGGTGAACACTTAATAAGCCATGTTTGCCACAATGTTAGAAAATAAATGCATATAAAGTGAAATAAAACACATCCCACAACCACATACTTACCCGTAAATCTTAAATTAAGTTAAAAGAGTAGTTTTTATCGTTTATCCCAACTGCCGTATAGTTGTATGGCAAGATGTGATAGGATGTGAGGATTTGGCATAGATCTAGAGAATTCAATTAGTGCTGGATTGATTTTGATTTTACCTTCAATCCAACTGAATCATCCAGCTATTACAATAACCTCTTTGAGAATTTGTGAAGTTGCTCCATAGATACTTGATAGGCGGCCAAGTACGCCATGATAATGCACTTCTTCTCTTTTTCCCTTTTCGCTAAATACGCCATGTCGTTTCGCTCCACAAAACATACCTCATGGCTCATGCCTCACAACTGCGTGCCAAAAAAAAACAGCATGATTAGATCCCATGACCATTATTGCATCATCATTATTAAAAAAAATTCATCTTATTACAGTTCTAATTAATCAAGTAAGAACGATTATTGGAAATTTTAAAATTAAATTTTTTTAAAAGGGGAATCAAATATATAAATCATTGTTAATATTTTTTAGATTATCACTTATGATATGTAAAATCATAACATTATCTTCTTTATATTATAAAGATATTTTTAACTTTAAGTAGTGACACATCCAAGATGCTTTTTAAAATTTTCTTTGCTAAGCACATGTATTTTTTATTAAAGATAATTATATTTGAGATATTATTCAATATTAAACGTGGACACCTCTTCCGGCAGGGATTCAAACACGTAATCGCAATTTTACTAATGCCTCGTTTGGTATGCAGAATTCATTTTGATGGATATGGATATGGAAATGGATATGGATGTGGAAATGGAAATGGAAATTAGATTTAAAAGTATGTTTGGTATGTCATGGAAATGAGGTATGATTTTTAGATGAAAAGACCTAAAAGCTCTTCTAAATTAAAAAATCTTTTTTTAACTTTTAAAACTACCTAAATCAAATTAAAAAAATTTTAGAAAAATTTTTAGATGGAATTATCAACATAGAATTGGAAATCTAAGCTTTTCATATGGAAATGAAAATCCATGAGTTTGATGGAATTGGCTTCCATGTGGAAGCCAATTCCATCATATCAAACATGCATAGATATGGAAATCAATTCCATTTCCATATCCATGCCTCCAAATTCCATCAAACCAAACGGGCCCTAATGAATTTCTTTAAAAAATAACCATCGGACCCATATTTGTAGTTGGCCTAACCCAAAAAAAATAATGGAGGATGTGTGCACTCAACCAAGATACACAAATTATTGTTGGGAGTGTAATCACATTTAGTATATGATAATAGCATAAATACCTTTGATAAGATATAGATGTGCATTATCAACAACAAATCATGAGCTGAAATGGTAAAAGATATCACTCCTTTAGTGAGAAAGAAAGCCGGCAATACATGTGCACTGGTTAAAAACAAAGGGCACACATATATTAGGAAATCAATGTAATTTATTTTAAGAACTTGGCATAACAAACAAAATAATGTGTCTGATTTTCAATTAACTCACCGGCCTATTATATTTATACTATATTAAAATTCTCACAAATATTATTTATAACTTATATATGCAATTTGTTTTTTTGTTTGAATTGCATACAACATACTAAAAAATCATGGTAATATTTTGAGTGGGCAATTGTGGTGGAGCTAGCTTTTGGATTTATTGCTCCTAACATCGCCCATTCAATTCTGTGGGTGCTCTTGGTTCTTTGAATGATGATGACAACTCATTGACCAAAAGGAACGATGATGACTTGAACCAATAAAATAAATTGGACATAAATATTAAGCTAAATTAGTTTCTAACACCTTAATTTTATTTCTTCGTTGTATCATGTACTCTATTATTTGTGGAGCATTTAGCTTCAATTCTTGATATTATTTTTCATTGCTTTTAATACCCTAATTTTTGTTTACAGTATATCTAGTGTCTTAAACCATAAATAAAATTAGAATATTGAATGCAACTAAAGAACAACATGCCTCAGTATATGTTAAGTGAAAATAGTACGAGGTGTTATATACTACTTATATTAGCGTCATCAATATTAATATTAAATATATATCATTAGCACGCCCAATGATTAAATAAATAAAATACACACATCTTGTATTTTGTCAGACATGAATGATTAGAACTTTATTGTAGCAAGAATAAGCTTTGAATGTTAATTATGAATCTTTTTGGAAAACATATTAATAGCAATATCAATTATTGATAACTAATAATGCAATTTGATTCAAAATTTACCACAGATATATATTGTCAATGACTCCAATCAATTATTGGTATTTTACACTTCTTTCCAAAATATAAATCACTTTCAACAATTTTACATAAATTAAAAAATAACGTTTAAGTTATTAAATCAATCTTAAATTATTATTTTTCACTTGTACTCCCTATTAATGAGGCTTTGAATGAAAATAAAGAATAAAAGAAACCCCATTTAAACATCAATAACTTGGATCCAGTTAGTAACAATTAGTAAATAAATATTGATTACTCTCCAAACAACTTATATCAACTACCGAATAATGATTCAAAAAAGTGATGTATATGGATGGAACTCCCATAACTTTGGGTGAGTAGTATTAATTTAGAGTAAAACAAATAGTAGTTGAGTTGAATACATAAATGTTGGAGGGATTTAAAGAAGTGATGAAGGCTAGGCAACAGGTAGGCTAGAAAATGAAGGATAAGAATAATATTGGAGAGATCCACCAGTTGGAGAGTCACATGGCTAACAAATGCTTTTTATTGTTCAAGTCATCAACTTTTACAAGTAACAACAAAACCCTACCTCTCATAATCATCATCATCATGTTATGTTCCATCTTCTTCTTCGAACCTGTTTGGATAATCATGGGGAGGAGTAGTTTTTATTCGGAATGTATTTTAGAAAATGAAAACTAGCTCGGATGAATGTTGCTAGAGTGATTTTTGGTGAAAAGTTATTTAAAGAAAAATAATCTTATTAAATAATACATATACATTTATATATTTTTATACAGTGTGATTAAATTAGAAAAAAATAAAATATCACAAGTCATGACTTAAATATCTAGATTGCAACTTACAATGTTTTAAGTCTCAATATGAAATGTTTAGGTCACGATTTTGAATGTCATTATCGTGAAACGTTCAACGCTTTGAGCAGAAGGAGCTTTTTCCCCCTTTCACCAAAATATCTTTTAATCCCAGAATGCATTTTGATTAAAATCTTTTTCTAAACTGCTCCATATCCCTAAAATGCATTCCTCTCTCTAAAATGCATCACTGATGACTTTAACGGATAACCAAACTATTGTTCTTGGACCATCCATTTTCATCACGCTCACATACTCACATGGCATATCTGCTACACACACCCACATGATGCCAAAACCTTCACTTCACACTCCAAATTTATTAGCAAGTTCATTTTCATTTTTTTAGGCACTCCAGACAAAATCATCAATCTCCCAGATCGATCTCTTGGAATCTTTTATCATTTAAGTATTCATGACATTTTTTAATGTATGCTTATACAGATCTTATAGGAGAATAGACTACATGATTTAATTTTTTTAGTCATTTTTTAAGGATGCTAATCTCGAGAGAGACTTTATAATTCTTTAAGAGGGGAAGGAGATTCAACCTAGGAGAACCATGAATTCGTGATACATGATCAAATGAAAGGGAATTCATAACAATTTTAGGGCAAAGTTTAAATCTTGTGGACCAAAAATAAAACTTCTTTTCCATGGAGCTTAGCTTATAAGGAAAACTTCAATTGGACGAGGATCAACCTCAATATAACATGGACTCATCGATAGAACCTGGAGGAAACTGATGATGATGATCCTACGATCCTATTACAAAGTGAAATTTAGAAATAGATCAATTTGAAGGGAAAAAAACTGACTCCCCTTAATCACAGCCTGGAGCCCTGGAGGATACACAACCTTTTAAAAATTACATTAAAAAGCTACCTAATTAGTAATTAGGCCAATAATGTTTGGACAGATGACCCCATTTCATGTTTCTTAAAAATTGAATACACACACCAAACAGAAACTATTTAGGCGGTTGGCAAAAACAAAACTATTTACGCATAAATTGACAAACACCAAATAAACTATTTACGTACGCAGTGTAACTATCTGCACCATGAAATGAGCATGGAGTCCTTATTTCATTACAAAAGTTCTCGAAATTAATATCGTAACGTGGAGTTATCTATATTCTTTTATTTTTGTCATAAAAAACAAGAAAGAAATGAGCCTGGAGTGTTTATTATCTAGATTCTCAGATTAGATTTTGAATGGTTCAAATTTAATCACAAATTAAATTCATAATATTGATATCATTATTTGAGGATCCCCCTATCTATGACTAACCTCAGTCCTTCTCTCTGATTCATGGCAGAGAAGTAAAGTCCAAAAATCACAATATTATGATAAACTTTTCTCATTTGAAATCTGGACGTATCAATAACTATGAATGCCATTTAGTTATTTTTCTATAGCCTTAATCAATTAACGGGATTGTAAAGTAAAAAAGAAGAGTAAAAAAAGGTAAAATGCTGATTGAAAAGTCTAATTTAAAAAAAGACACAACAAATTCACCTTGCACAATCACAAGAACACAAAAACACAGTAAAGACAAGAATGTTCTATGATTCTAGCCTTTAAACCAATCCCCTTTGCAGGGATGACACAGATCATTCAAATTCAAAGATAATAACCAAACCTAGACATTCTTTAACCGCATAGCATGTGCGCATTTCTGAAAACGACAACGTACGGTAAACAGACATCAATGGATCCCATAAAACGACATCACTAAGCCGGCGTGGAGCTTTCCGGCGGCGAAGTCCAGAAGATGTCTTTAAGCGCGGGGCGGAGCCCTTTGCTGCAGAATTGATTGTACTCTAAGGTGTCACCGCTGTCCTTCTTCACCTCCACCACCAGAAACGACGGCGTCACGGCGTATATGTCCGCGGCAATCGCCAGCTTCCCTTTTCTTCCACATTCCTGTCTCTGCAGCCTCACTCTTGTGTCGCTCTTCTTCACGTTGAACCTCTCCGCCTTCGCCACCTCTTCTAGCTTCGATATAACGCTGCTCGCCGGCCTCGTTGTCGCGAATCTCAGCTCCTCCTTCTCTTCCCTCTTCTTCTCTTCGAACAGTGGAGACAAATCGAACCCTTGTGATAATGATATTATGTGAAACGCGTTCATTGTCGCCGGTGCTTGTTGCTTTGGTTTCTCGCTTTCAAAATCGAACTCCTGCTCCTCCTTCGTCACCATGCTCTTGGGGATGGATTTTTTGAACCAGGGCGAGTCCATGATTTTGGAGATGGTGATCCGGGTACTCGGGTTTGGGTCAAGGAGCTTTGTTATCAGCCGGCGAGCGTCGGAGGAGAACCACGGCGGGCATTTGAAGTCTCCCCTGTAGATTTTCCGGTACATAGCCATCAAGTTGTCATCCTGGAAGGGCAAGAATCCGGCGAGGAGCACGTAGAGGATAACCCCGCAAGACCAGATATCGGCCTTGGCGCCGTCGTAGCCTTTCCTCCCGATTACCTCCGGTGCAACGTAAGCCGGAGTACCACAAGTGGTGTGAAGCAACCCATCTTGTCGCAAGTGCTCAGCAAAAGTGCTAAGGCCAAAATCAGTGACCTTCAAATTCCCATCGTCGTCGAGAAGCAGATTCTCTGGCTTGAGATCGCGGTGGTAAACGCCACGACTGTGACAGAAATCGATGGCGGAGATCAACTGCTGGAAGTAGACTCGTGCGACGTCTTCTCTCAGGCGGCCTTTAGCGATCTTGTTGAAGAGCTCGCCGCCGCGAACGGGCTCCATAGCGATATAGATCTTGGATTTGCTCGCCATAACCTCATAAAGCTCAACGATGTTGGGATGCTCCACCATCTTCATCACAGAAATCTCCCTCTTCATTTGCTCCATCATGCCCACTTTGATCACTTTCTCTTTGCCCACAACCTTCAGAGCCACGCTTTTCCCGCTCTGCAAGTTCTTGGCAAGGTACACCTTGGCGAAAGTGCCGTAACCCAGAAGACGACCAAGCTCGTACTTGCCGTGAAGCAACGAGGAATGGCGAGAATCTTTGGCCTTCTCACCCATGTTTATCGATCAAGGAAAGATCAAATCTCACTAGAAATTACAAGTGCGGAAATCTGAACTGGGTATATTTACAGAGATGAGCGGGGATTACAAACGGAGATAAGGAAGAGATGGAAGTGGGTGGGTTGACGACGGCGCGTGAAGATCACCCGTCTTCGACGTGTTTCCGGTGGCAATTCCTGCCGCCGATTCTTTGCTTGGTTGGGCCACCCACTTCAGATTTGGTCAAAGCAGGTCCTCCCATCTCTCTGCATTCCCAGGGAAACGCGAGAACGAAGAAAAGCCAAAGCAGTGTTTTTCTGCGCTCCTCTTTCCGGTTTCACTGCCTTGAGCTTACGTTATATAATCATTTTTCTGTCAGTGAAATTACAGTTCTGCCCTCGCTGCTTGGAAGGAGGTGTTCTGATGGCGGTTCCCCGGATGGAGATGATCTGACGGCTGTGGCTTTGACTGAGAAAATCTTTGCGGAACAAGATGGAGCCACGTGGCCCGTAGTCAAATAATGCTGGATCAATTAACTGGTTGGGCCCAAAAAGAAATCTCAATCAGATCAGTAGCCGACTCCCACAGGTGCATGCATCAACTTGGAGCCAATTAAATTAACAATCTCATTTTCTACTCACAAGAAAACTTGTTTTCAATTTTTTTTTGTCTCATATATACTATAACCTATTTTCAATTCTTTAAAATCATGCAATTTTTATGTTAGAGATATAGACATATATTGAAAATTTTCTGATTTTAAAATCTTATTTACTAAAGGTACCCAAATTTGAGTACATGCAATTTGCAGTTTTTTGCACATAAAAACATGCAACGTTCTTTTTTATCAATAAAATATTTAAACGTAGACAAATTCATCAATTTCTCCTTACGTGTTTCCCCTTATGGCTATTATAAAACACCTTAAGAAAATGAACCAACATTCATTATATTTAGGTCATAAATTGGGCTATTAATTCATTTCCTTTTATGATTGTCCTTAGTTTTATGCAATTCTTCCTTTCCCTTTTTTAAAACTATGTAACTCATTATTTTAAATCAATAAAAAAATCTTCCTTTAAAATTTTATCGACTAAAATATCTTAATACGAGTATCCGTTGCCAGCACCTTGTATAAAAACATAGATTTTACGAAGTGGATAAATCCAAAAGAATAACTAGCAGTCGTTATTGGCAAGTCATACAGTGCCCGTTTGGTAATTCGTTGAAAAAGTGTTTTTACATAAGTCGATATAAATATGTGAGAGAAATTTTGTCTCGACTTGTATGCAACGTGAAAAAAAAGAAGGAAAAACTTCTCCAAACACCCCACAGTGAGCTATTATTTACTTTCTTTTTATGATAATCCAATTTAAAGTTTTACACGCAATTTTCCTTACTTACTTTTAAATATTATGTAATTTGTTATTTCGTTGGTAAAAAAAAGGATTAGGAGTTCATTGTTTTCATTTGCAAATGAATTTAATGACTTAACCATACGTCTTGTTAGTTTGAGTGAAGGGGTTGAAAATTCTTTATAACAGAAACCGGAAAGAGTATATGTTTTGTTATCGATCAATTAGCTATCGACTAGCAATTTTATTTATTGTTAAAAAATGAACTCTTTTTAATTTTTATGTAAAAATAATTGTTTTCCGCTAAGTTAAATTGTCATTTCCATAAAATTAAAAGATTGCGGCAAGATATTCTATTGTCCTTTAAATATTTACTTTACAGATTAGCGGCCCACTCACATATCCATGGATCAAGTATCAATGATCAGCTAGCAATTTCTCTTTTTAATTTTTTTTAAAAACAAAAGTGTTCATTTTTTTTATTTTTTTAAAAATAAAAAACAAACAAGGTCATTTCCCACAGAACAAAAATAATAATTTCTTTGGGTACCTTTTTGTTCAGACTAAGCTACCTCTATAGTAGTAAATGTGTTTAAAGTTGATGCAAATTAAATTAAGGTGGATCTTTGCAGATATTGTCTTGTAAAATATTAAATCCGAAAAAATAATTAAGCTAGAATCACGCAAATGCAATTACAATAAATTAATAATAATCTGAGACGATGTGACATGTGTCAGTCATGTAGTGGAGGGTTTATCGGTTTGCTGGGTTGTCAGACAATTTGTAGGTGAGAGTGGTCGGAACAGAAGGTAAAAGGCATCGGTCCTAACGTAAGGACCTCTGCTTGTGGTCCCCACACAATGCATTATTGCTCTCTCATTCATTCACTCCCAATTCAGTTCAAAAAAAAAATTGAAATCAATGAATCACGATTTATTTTAGGACACCGTTGAAATTTTTTTTATAAATGAAAACTTGGGTAAAGTAAAGCACATTTTCAAAATAAAATTAATGTCAAATAAAGTTGTCAATAAACTTTTTTTCTCTATTTTGAACCATTTTTTATTGAAACATTGTTTTTTTAAAAAAAATTCTAACGAACTTGTCCTAAATACACAAATTATTGATTTACCTAGTTTTTGACCTCTGTCGCGAGCAAACATGGGTTTGAAAAATCTGTTGGGGGAGAGGAGTTACGACTTTCAAAATAGTTTTTTGAATTTTGAGATAATTTTTATAAATTTTGAGATGATTTTATTTAAACTTACTTGCACCGTTGATAAAAATGAGTTCCCAAATAAAAATAGTGTATGCACATATTGAGTACTACTGTATATTAACAAATTTATTGGAGTATGAAATGTTTCATAAATAATAAAACCCACTTTGACAAAAAAAATAATTAATAAAACCCACCAGGGTTTTGAAACCATTCTGAAATCTACGTTGATTTTAAAATTTAGATTTGACATAAAATTAAGATTTAATGTCAATGGAAAAAAATTTTTAAAAGATATTTTAGTTATAAAATCTCAATTTGAAATCTATGTTTTCTCTTTCATTTTTTTCCTTTTTTTCTACTTTTTCAGCTTTCCTCTTTTATATTTTTTCCTTCTTTCTCTTTCCTATTTTATAATTTTTTTATTCTTTCTCTTTCATCTTTCATACTTTTTCTTTCTTTCTCTTTCCTCTTTTCTACCTTTTCTTTCTTCTCTTTCCTCTTTCCTACTTATCATTCTTTCTCTTTCCTCTTTCCTCTTTCCTACCCACTTTTTGTTTCGGAATCCGTAAAAGCTAATAACTTCCCAAATATAAATCACTTTTCAAAACCTAGGTTTTGCCTCGCAATCTGTAAAAACTATTTTCCAAAATCTATTTTTTAAAACTTAGGTTTTACCCGAAATCTGTAAAAATTATTTTCAAAATCACATCCAAATACGCTCTAAATTATCATCACTTTCAAGACAGCAAATCTCTCATACGATGTTAAAATATTAAAAAATAGAATAAATTACTTAATATTGTATATCTGCCCTATTATTTCTCTAAAAAAATATTTTTTGTATGGTTAGATTGTATAAAAAATAATTAAAAAATAATAAATGTAAATATTTAAAATAAATCATTTACTTATTTCATTTATTTAAATTAAGTAATATTTATATCCCATCATTCTGCATGTTTGGGAAATTTTTTCTCTAATAGTACAAACAAATCAAGATAAAAGGCATCTTAAAATCTGTAAAAAATATTTTAAAATTAATAAATTTTTCTTAAATTCTGTAAATTTTTTTAATATTCAATAAACTTCTTTAAACTTTCAAACAAACGTTTATATCATACCAACGTGGGTGCATGTGGGGATGGTGACATGACATCATCTTCACGCCAAGTTACACATGGAAGGTACAGCGATGTGACAAATGTGGTGAAAACCTCGTAGACTAAAATATTGCATGCTTGTTAGTACAAGAGTTAAAAAATTAATTTAAAGATACTAAATAATTTAATCATTTTCAATAAATATAGGTTGGTTTTTCTAAAATAGCATATTTTTTTATCATGATTACCCTTTGATGTATAGCCGATAAGAATGTCTTAAGAATGAAATTGTAAATACGAAAGATAAAGTGAATTAATTTATTCTATTTAAAATTGGATTCAACCATCAACTACTTTATATTAATGATATGGTAACATGTAGAGAATGAAGTTAGTGGTTATGTGTCTTCCCCTGATGTTGAATAGTCATCTCACAAGAGGTAAAAGTCAAAGTAATGAATTGAGTATTAATAATAATGTTTGTCTCGTGGAAAATATGCGTATAATTAATTAATCAATTGGTCATAAGGCTAGCTTATGTTGCGGTGCTGACCTCATTGCTTGCTTCAATGGATTCCCATCTTCCTCCCAGATTCAACCTCGTAACATATGTCACAACCAAATGCTTCCCTTTACAATACTACAACTTAAATTTGTGAGAATGACACATGTAAAAATCACATCCAGATGTATCTGGACCTTATTACAAGTCACTTATAATTCATTACAACATACAAATGAATGAATGACAGTTAAGTACTTAAACATGTTTTAAATCGAATTTTTAATAAATTCTGCACTCATAATAAAGTTTCTATACATCTCTACGTTTATAAATCACTCTGACATCTCTCGTTTTCTTTCTTTCTTTAATTTCTGGCAAGAATTACAAAATGACCATTCATCACTTATCCAAACATAGTGTGTGTATGTGAACTCATTTTCTAACAACGGTGTACTTAAGTCAAGACAAAATTATCTTGAAATCTGTAAAAGTCGTCTCAAAACCATAAAAACAATTTCGAAGTCTGTAAAAATATGTTGAAATCCATAAAATCACCTCGAAAGCCGTAATTCATTTCTCCCAATGGATTTCCCAAACACACACATAAATGCATTATACAAAAATTCATTTTTGACCAACGGTTTATCTAAACATAAACTTTATTCCTTTTAACAAAAATCATTTTAAAAAAAATCATTTCTCCCCACGATCGTTCTCCCAACGGAGTCCCGACGGCATGTAATGATCCTCGAAGGACGAGATTCATACATTGAGTACAAGGCAACACTTGTGGCCCTGTGACTTAATTTACAAATAATTTTGAGTTAATCTCAAAATAAAGAAACTTATGGTCAAAACAAATAGAGGGATCCGTGGTGCTACTAGATATAAGCGTCTTTTAATATCAATTAATTAATAAATTAGCAGATAACAACACATTTATACTTCTCACTTATTATTAAAACTTTTTAGTAATTAAACCCCTTAATTATTTGGATTAATGTAGCAATTCCCCCATTAAATTAAAATAGAAATAAATTGAAAACATGATCACGCAACTGTGTTTATTGGGCAAGATAGGATAAGCTAAGGGACTCAACAAGTCACCGTGCCCTCTCTCTGAAAGGTGCCTCGCAGAAAAGGATAAAATTCCTATTTTTTGAACAGACCAGATAAGGATGGCTCAAATCACACATAATGAACTTCAATTATTTTCACACATGCTTCTTCATCTTTAAAAGATCAATGATATATAATCAAGGACAGATTTCACATGTCAGAAATCTTCTTTTAAAAAAAAATTAGACTCGATCTATGTGAAGTAATTTCATTAAATTATTAGATTTACTGGGGCCATTTGTTTGAGATTTAAAAATAAGTGATTTGTTCTTTTACCCAAATGGGTCGGTCCTTGGTTGTTTAGGCGAAATGTTTCGGGTTTGAAATTGTGTGAATGAAAGAGAGGGAAAATAGTCATAGGTCCCAAGTAAGAGATTTAACCATCAAATGGTCCTAAAGATTCAAAAAACTATTATAAGGTTCCAAGAGTAGTTGCTGAAGTTGTAAACGAAGGCTGCTGAGGTTGTTAATGACAACCTAAGCAGCTTCTCTTGGGATCCTATAATAGTTTTTTGAATCTTTGGGACCATTTGATGGTTAAATCCCTTACTTGGGACCTATGACTCATTTTCCCTAAAAGAAAACATGGTTGGGAAAACTAATTTTCATCGTGACCCACAATGTTCAAAGGTGGTTTAAACTCCCGTCTGAAAACTAATGGCTCGTTTGGTACGCTGTAATTGATTTTGGTGAAAATGGAAATGGAGATGAAGATGGAAATGGAAATGGAAATGGAAATGAGGATGGAAATTGAGATGGAAATGGATATAAATATAAAAGAATGAGAGGCCAAAAAATCAGAAATTGTCATTCTACTCATTTTGAATTCTATTTCCATTTCCATTTCCAATTCGACTCCCCAATTCCACCATACCAAACATAGGAAATGAATTCCATTTCCAATTCCATCTCCCAATTTCACCATACCAAACATGGCATTAGGTTTTGTGGTAAAACTCAGGTTTTGCTCCAAAATCTCAGTTTTGTTCAAGTACTCATATTTTTTTAAACCTAGATTTTATAACAAAATTTAAACTTGAAACATAGGTTGTGAAAAAAATATTTTCTCATCAAATCATACTCTCTCTTATAATAAATTTTCTCTTTTTTCTTTCTTTTTTCCCTCTTTCGTACTTACTTTGTACCTAGATTTCAGTAAAAGAAAATAACTTCCCAAGCACAATAACCTTTCAAAACCTAGGTTCTGCCTCGAAATCAGTAAAAGTTATTCTCTCAAAGGGCTCGTTTGGAAGTCATTTTAAAAATAACTTTTACGGATTATGAGGTAAAACCTAGTTTTTTAAAATGTTATTATGTTTGGGAAGTTATTTGCTTTTATAGATTTCAAGGCAAAAAGTGGGTAGAAAAGATGAAAGAGAAAGAAAGAAAAAGTAGGAAAGAGAATAAATTGTGTAATACCACAAGAAAATAGTTTTTCAAAACTTAAGTTTCAAATTGAGGTTTTGTATCCAAAATAGCATTTTTGAAAAATGTGAGTTCTTGGATAAAACCTATATTTTGGAGTAAAACTTAAGTTTTTAAACCAAACTTAGGTTTCAGGAAGTGAAACCAAACAAACTTAAAATATTTTATTCAGAACCTAAATTTTACCTTGAACTTAACTATTCCTGAACGGAATTTCAGACAAGTCCAAATCGGGAAGATCGGATTAATCATGTAAGAAAATAAGTGACTCTCAGATTTTCTAAAAAGATTAATTAAATTATGAAGATTAATTCAGATAATTTATTTTCTTGTGACAATGGAGATAGAATTGAAGTGTCGACATAAATTCATAAAATGGGAAATTGATTATCTTGTTGTCAAGCCATTCGACATTAACGGATAAGGCAGATCCTTTGTTGTCATGTGAAAAACAAAGATAACGATTATCCTAGCTGCTTTAATTATGATTACCCTTTTCTGGGTAAATTATTGTTATCCATGCAAATTAAATCGATCATAACAACAACATAATTTCACTACAAACATTCTTCTTCCTAGAAACTGTCTGTTTCCGTTCATTTTGTGTCCGTACTTCAGCTAAAAAATTAGACCGATATATTTCTTAAAACATCATTATCATCAAAAGATACACATAATATATATGTATTATATAGTCACCCATTCACACATGGCTGTGTTAGTATTGTCACTATCTCTGGTGGCCTTACCATTTAATTTAGTTTGGCAGCTTCTTAATTGCATGTTGCCCACTTCATTTATTGTACGTGGATCTCTGCAAAATATAGGAGAAAACACTGACACACACAAGCTTTGTTTTGTGAATATATATATATATATATATATATTTAGCCAACGCATGTTTGTGTGATGGAAACCCAATTGTTAGTAGTCTGACAGCATCACATGGCAATGGAACTATTTAATGTTTGATTTGGTTTTCGATGTGTAACGTTATGTTGTCAAGTGTCAACTATAGCCTCTTCTCTATAGCATCACATAGCTAGCTCTCCCAACAGCATTTGATACATTTTCACATATTTAAATTTAGTATCTTTTGTTTAAACGGCCTAAACTTGCTTCTAGTGCTGGGAAATGAGCTGGCCCGACAGCCCCCGGGCTAGCCCGCGACCGTTTTTATCCGGGCTGCCAGAAGCACGTTTAGGCGGGCTGGCAGGCGCCACTTTTTTTTTTACTATTTTTGAGTTTTATTTTTATTATTATATTAATGAAATTTTATTTTTAAAAAATAATACAACAAATTTACATAAAATTTACCAAGCCTATTTTATTTTTCAGAAGAAAAATACAATACATTTCTAAAAAAATATAATCAACAATGTTTACAATACAAAAACATAATACATAATCAATAATCTCCAAAGTAAGTATACATTTAAGATAAAATAATAAGGTTTAAAATAATATTTGAAACTATTAAAACATCATCATCTTCCTATTAAAACTATAAAAGGTTATTTTTTAAAAAAATTAAAAAAATAAAAAAAGTGGGCTGGCATGCCAAATGGGCGCCCATTTGGCCTGTTTTCATGTGGGCAGCCATTCCTGCTCTAAGCCCGCGGGTTGGCGGGCTCAACCCGCGGGCTGAACCCTTTTTTCCGGCACTAATTGCTTCCATTGGAACCATTACATGTTGGTTTTTTTTTTCAAAGGATTAACTTCATTGTTTTAATATTTATGAATCAGTTATGTAGCTCTTGAATTAACATCTAGAAGAAGTATCACATACAGAGATAAACATCATTAACAATCAACAATTTTTAAAATATGTGAACCCGTGAACGAGAGACACAGATTACTTCTTCTGATTCTGAGAATGTGAAAGGAATTATTTGAACCACAAGTAATCTTCAACCAGAAATTAATCGATGGATGCAAGGGAGAGGAGAATTATTTAAATTTTATCCATTGATATTTACAAATAGGGTAATTCCTTTTTATCTTCTACCAAAAGTACCTGACACCATAAATAAAAGTGGATACAAAAATACACACATTCATTCAAAAATAGACCTAAAATGTTGTGGCCGTTAATTTATCCGATATGTCCGCCGCCGATAAAAACAAGCAACTGAGCCTCCCTGGCCTCTAGAACTCTGGTATCCTCGCCGTGTTATATGTACCCGCTTTCTGTTCCTGCGATCAACTCATATTGACTTTTTTTTAAAAAAGTTTATTTACTTTTTAAAAGTATGTTTAACGGTGTTTTCCATAAAACGATATAATTTCCTCCACGTATTTATTTCGATTTGCGAAAAAAGTATTTACCGCTGTGTCGAAAGCCCACTCTCCGATTGACGTATTCGAGGATGCAACCCACGACAACGACGGTGACCCAACATTCCACGACGGCGGCAACCTCCATATTATATTGCAATCCCTTTTCAGATATACAAAATGGGCTTTACATGTCCAGCGAAAAAGCCTTCAAATTTGTTAGGGACATTAGAGGTACCATCGTGTAACGTTCAGTAGGGGATGGAAGTGAGAGAGATGCCTCTCATATCCAGCATTAAGCGTTCTTGAATCTCCAGTGGGTAGGGGCTTTTCTTCTTTATCGATTATTTTTATGTTCTACTGGGAGTTGTTGCAAAGTTTCTTCATTGAATCTAGTGGTAATTTATGCCATTGAAGAGAGAAGATCTTCACTGATGATTGGGAGCATGAGAAGGTTTTCACTGATGATGATGATGATGAATCTGTTGGTAAAGATTATTATTCTCCAAAAAGATGAAGAGGATTTATTTCTTCCTTGTATGTGTTAATTATTTTATGATTGTAATTTCAGGATGAGGATAAGAGAATGAAGAGGAGGGAGGTTTGAGTAGATCCGGGAAGGAGCTGAAGAAGCTACTTGGTCGAGCTAGTCGAATGACTGAATCTGAAGCTGAAGACGACGAGGAGGAGGATGATGATGATGTATGGACTGTGAGCGTGAAAGTAGAAGGGAAAGAAGATAGAGACAGCAGAGAAAGATAGAGGACATTAAAGAGAGGGGGAGAGGTGGGACTGAGATATTTTCATTGCCGCACCAGCATCCATATCAACATTTTATAATTGTATTTATGCACCCAACATTTATTTACCGTGCTAACAACCCTTTTTAAAAAAAGATAAAGGGTGTTTTTACACCTTTACCCTTATAAGTACTATGTAAAAGAGCACACCATTTCCAAAATAATGTGTCCGTTTGGGAAAAAGGTAGGGAAGTGTTTTTACGCAAGTCATGGTAAATATGTGGATGAGATTATCTCGATTTACGGAAAAACATTGTTGAACGTACTTTTGAAAAATATAAAAGTTTTGCCAAACACACACATTAATAATAATAATAATAGTAATAATAATGATGATGATGATGAGTTGGTGAATGTCTCTATTGTGATGGTGGCCACCCATTTGATTGGAAGATTAAGAGTAATGAAATGGCTAGCCATCAAGTTTGAATTTGTCTGCATGTTTAGATTAGTCAATATATAATTGATGAGATCATATTCCAAACTTTGTCTCTAAAATATGCATTGACAGCTTCACACACACACACACACACACACACACACACACACACATATATATATATATGCAATGGGTTGATTATATTGAATATTATATGATCCATATAGTATGATGTCTCTTACATTATCTAACATAAAACCTACTCACCTGTTTTGCTATATGTCTCAATTATGTTTGGCACTCCTGTTTTCCTAGTTTCCTCAAACTCTCCTCTCCCTCCCTCCCTCTCTTTAAGCTTTAAATTGCAAGTATAATGAACTAATAATTATTCGGTCATCTCTACAAAAGTTAGTTAGATGTTGGATTTTCTCTAAATAAATATAATATTTCATTTTTGTCAGCAAATTTTATAACCCCTAAATCACCTCATTTGATTGTAAACATAAAAAGATTTTTATTAAGGGTAATTCCAATGTACGTTATTAATAATGGTGATTTAGGAAATAAAGCCAATATACAATTATTACAAATAAATTACTTAACCTATTTTATTAATATTTATAAATTAATTGTATAGGCATAGTGGGTAGTATAATAATTGTTGGAGTCATGCTGTGATAAATGGCTTCAATGATAATTCATTAAATTCAATACTAAGCCATACAAATCTTTCATAAAAAAATATGAATGATAATGTACATTAATTAACAATTGTTTATAGTAACACCATACTTCTTCAATCTGAAAAATAGAAGTTACTTTCAACTCCCTCACTGAAATTAAGAATTAATGATTATCTCACTAAATTTGTAGTAAATTATTATTTTTACTTTATTCCTATTCAAATCTATCCATATGTCTCTTCTCTTTCTCGACATTGAACAATGAAAGTGAACCGCCATTAAATTATGTAACATTGAAAAAATTATAATTAATAAGTTATTATATTATGAATCAAAAGTTAATCACAGAAGACCCACACTATATAGTTTTAAGGCGAAGGAGTGTATCATAAATATATTTATTTATAAATAGTTTCAGGGAAGTCAGTATCCATTTATTACAATTAACTAACTTAACTACTTTTATAATATCATAAATCATTTACCTATTAGGTACGATAGCCACATAATATATTTATTTATAAATGTTTTTATTCAAAACAAGAAATTAAGTGAAGCTCTATCATATATGCATGAGAGCGCCAACAATATTATACATGTTCACGAGAGCAGGATGCTTTGTATAATGTCGTTTTAGATATATAAGCTATCGAATTTTGGCCACACAAATCACAACATACGACTGTTTAATCGACATGAACATGTTGTTTAATATGAATCAATATATATATATAATATAGTACACTTAATTACGAGTCAAGTGAAATCAGTTTTGATCCACCACGCGTCTCATTTTCATTTTAAAAAAGCTTTTATTTTGATTAGAGATCTAAAATAACTCTAAATTTTTGTTTCTATTTCATTTTTTTTAATTGCATGCGCATCGTGTATCTATCAGAGAACGTACCAAAAGAACTTACAAAACAACTCAAGAACTAACTGTGGACTGTGTATATATATTTTAGCTCTTGAATTCTTTATTATCTCAACATTCATGTGATAGTTTTATGAACTCAAATACTAAAAACACCATATCATACTAAAAAAAAGAAATTCAGTCCAGCTCAATGCCTTAATCATGCATGTGTGACATTATATGTGCTTGATGAATGCAGTTAAATATATATAAATGTTAAATTTCCAAAGTCCGTATACGTTATAATGTCGTTTGAGATAAGTATCAAATTTAGGCCACACAATGTCGTTTAGTTAATTAATGAACACAGACACTTATCAGTAAAAAATGTTTTTCATGCACCACGTGTCTCACATTCATTCAAAAGCTTTTACTTGAATAGTTGGATTCAAGATCAAATTAACAATCAATATTTAAAATTGACTTAACTACATATTTTTATTTTATTTCCTTTTCATTGCACGCTATGTATCTATAAGAGAATGTTAAAAAAATTAGGTCGATTGATACAATTGTGATTACTAGGATTTTGACATCGGAATTAAAAAAATTACATTAATCGATAGATTAGTGGTAATTAGGATTTTGAAATCTGAAACATCTCCATTATGTTACCACGTAAAAGAATGTACGTATACATTGGAGACAGTTGGCGATATCATGGGGTTTGTAGAAATTCAGGTTTAGGGTTTTGTTGATCTTAACAATCATACATGCTAGCTTGTTGATTCAACAAAATTGATTAGGAGTTTGTTTGGACGTAAGATTGAAAATAGCTTTTACAGATTCAGAGGTAAAATCTAGATTTTGGAAAATAACTTTTACAGATTTCGAGACAAAACCGAGGTTTTGAAAAGTGATTTATATTTGAGAAGTTATTAGCTTTTACGGATTCCGAGGTAAAAAAGTGGGTAGAAAAGAGAGAAAGAAAAGGTAGGAAAGAGGAAAAAGTATGAAAGAGAAAACCTAGATTTCAAACCAAGGTTTTGTAACCAAAATAATTTTTTGGAAAATTTTTTTTGCTTGAACAAACTTCGATTTTAAGGAAAATCTAGGTTTTGAAACCAAACCTAGATTCTAGAATTGATTGCCAAACAAGCCCTACGGCAAGGGAGACGCTACTCATTTGAATTTAGAGAATTAAATATAAATTATTATTATCTTTATCTTTCTATCAAAATAATTTAACTTATTTGGTAGACTTGTTGTAATATCCTAACTTTTCTTTTCTAGCAAATTGATGAGTTTAGATGATAAGAGGATAGTTAAGTATAGTTAAAGGTCATTATTGAGGTTAGGAATATAACGATTTGAAATGTAAATTGACATTAAGAGTGACTATTTTGTGTGCAGAGGTTTAGAAAGGTAACATTCCGTATAATTTTAGTAATTAATGAGAGAATTGCATGTTAGGATAAAGAGGCTTTTTTAATCTTTTACCCTTTTTTCTTTTGGTGGTGAAACACAGCCCGATAATTTATTGTTTATTGGCAATCAACTAATCCAGACTCGAAGAGTATAGAAGTAATGTTTACATCTCTTCTCCCATAGAGAGGGCTTCCTGAGACTCCAATACACATTCTTATTTTTACGGGGGCGAGCTCACTTATCAGTTCGACCAACTGGCCATGGGTATATGGGTGATCTTTTACTCTTTTCTTCTTGGGACTTGAATGTTTGATGATGTGGAGGTCAATGTTGATTTGTGTAAGATTTGGAACTCTAGACAAATTATGCCGACTATTTTGGATTTAAATAAAATGAGCTCGTGGGAGTAGATTTAAGGTCTAATCATTGAGATATTGTTCTATTCTATGATTATGATGCTTTAGAGTTAGGGTTTAAATGTTAATTCGGGGTTAGGTTGAAATATGATTGTCTTACTGATTGAAATACAAGTTAGTGGTTAGGTTATATTTATTTAAGGTTGACTTGAAGTTTTAATTAGTTTAGTCTGTTGGCTAAGTTTGAATTTTTCAAATTGATATGTTGGAATGAATTGAAATGTTAAATTGAGAAATTGGTGCTTTTGATTAAATGGTACAACTAGATAGTAATTTGAGATTTCAATGAGTTAACTGGAGATAAAAACTTAGAGAATTTAGTTTAAGTTTTTTTTTTTTTGGAATGAGGTGTTTGTTGGAGAACTTTAATGGGAAATTTAGTCTGATATCCTAAATAAACAACTTATTTACAAAAGGTCCCATGGATGAAAATATTTAATCAGCGATCCCATTGATAACATGAGATCATTGTATTGACAACAGCATGCGTTAGTGTTGACAACACCCCATGTTGTCAATGGGACATCTGATAAAATATTTTCATCCATGGGATCTTTTTGTAAATAAATTGCTTATTTGGGACCTCAGATTAAATTTTTCAACTTTAATTAGCTCCAATTAGTTGTTTAACTTTGTATTGATCAATGATTACTTAAATCAATGGATCATTGGCTTCTTTTCTAATTTAAATTAATGTTAAGTATAAGTATCCTTCAAGACAATATTACCTGAAATATTATCGGTTAATAAGGGGATTAGTCCTTCTGCTAGGCAAAAGTCCTGTTGGTAATGGATCAATGGCTTTGATAGGATTTTTTTTTATACAAGGCTTTGATAGGATTTTTTTTTACACAAGCCTTTGATAGGCTTGGGCCGTATTGGGCCTATGTTTGCAGTGGAAATCCCGAATAGATGTGCGTGCTATCCTAACAATGGCCCAATATATATGTAAGTGCATTTGAGAATTTATTTTGGGGTGGAATACCAATGGTTGGTTGGATCAAGTGGTAAGCGGCTTGTTTCAGCTTAAGCAAGGTTTCGAGTTCGAGTCCTTGTGTATGCAGCAGCCACCATTGGGAGACTCACCCACCATTTCAAGTGCGCGACGCGGGTCGGATATGGACTAGTCGGAGCACAGCTCTGGTGAACCGGACCGAAAACAAAAAAAAAATATTTTGGGGTGGAATATAATAAAAACATTTATTGTTTAATAACATATTAGGGAAATAATATATTGATTGAATGGGAAAACCATAAAAAATTATATAAAAATCTTGTATTTTCAATACATTGTGACATGTGTTGATGATTTTAACTCAAAGAAATAAGGATGGGGCTTTAGATTTTTTTGGGGTGGGGGATTAATATTAGGTGTAAGATATAAACTTTTATAAATTATATGTTTGACATGTTTAAACGAGAAAAGTACTAACATTTATCTTATAACATATTATTTATCATTCTCTTTTTAATGTTGAAGATTTAGGTAAATATCAATCAATAAAAAATGTTTAAATACATTAATAATATACACACACAGAAAATCAACCAAACATCAAAATAAAACCAGCACATAATAATTAAGAACACAACTATTTATTTGTCAGCTGGGATTTCCTTTATGAACATCACTAGTAAAAAAAATTTACAATGCAGTAAAACTATATTTTTTTAATGTAGTGAACAAAAAATTAAATACTGCTATATGAGAACAATACTATATTTAAAAAAAACACGAATATTTAGAATCCTTTCTTAAGCTTAATGTGTGGAAGCCCTTGATTCTTCCCTCCACCTACAGCCTGCCACGTGTCCCCCTCATCTCCTTCTGCTTCTTCTCCTTCCTCTTCCTCTTCCACATATTCATCCCTCACCATATAATGCTGCTGATAATATTTGAACGCTACAAACAGCACAAACACTGCAAGCTCCCAAACATACATATGATGTAAACACCATTGTCTGATGACCATTAGACTATTATTATCTGGGTTGAGTAAATCCAACATCACCCTCATTAATAGTTTTTAGTATCTTAGACTAACTTTTGGCTAGACTAAAGTAGTTTTGCAGTTGTAGTGTAGCACTCATTAATCCGGAGTAATTTTTAACGCATTCAACATCTTATAATATTTTTAATAGCACTCGTTATCCTAAGTTTATAGAAGTTGGTGCCTCTAAGAAAAACACTTTAATGATAACATTGCATCAAAAATTATTTTAGAATGCCGGTTGCTACCGAAAAGGATTTCATGATATTTAATGCACCAAAAATTAATTTAGAGTACTATTAAAAAATAATTCATAATAATGTTGGATTCTACTTAACCCTCACTATTATTATTAGAATGGCTATAATTGAATTTACCTGCCCAAACACGAGCAACAACTGATGACATATTCCATACAAGGCTGAATATTCCCAGAGCCACTGCTTTCTTGTGTGAGCATGAATCCCAGGCATCTCTGAATCTTCTTACCCAAAAATTCCCTTCATGCACAAAATAGTTTAATTACTCAACCACCACTTTTGGTGCTAATTCTAGATGAAGAACAGTGCAACTACAAAAAAAAAAAAAAAAGAGGAGCAGAGAGGACCATTTTAGAACTTAATAAAGGCTCATAAAGAGAGGGATTGGGTTTTCAGAAGCTAATTAATAAGATATGGAGGACCATAGTTATTACTCAACTCAAATGAGGTACATGAAAGTGACTATTCTGGGAGCTTGGGAGTGCCCAAGGCCCACGTAGCATAAGACGTGGAGGAGCATTATGATGCCAATAGTTATTATTATGTTCCCTGAAGAACAATCCCAATTCTCAAAAGGCCCAAAACCCATGTGAATGCAGTAACTTTAACTAAGAGAGCTTGAGTTGGTAATACATTTAATTTTTTTTATTTTGGCAATTGTTACGTGGATTTATCTTTTTTTTTTTTTGTATGCACCAAAGGTATCCATCGGGGCGAGTCCGGTGACTAATCCCTTCGGGTATTGCAGAGGCCTAAGATGGAGGAGAGATGGTTAAGGGACACCTACCCTCATCCATCTATGTCAGTGTGGATTTATCTTGACCCAATTGTAAGAAGTCAAAATGCAGTGTGACTTTAAGAGCTCTTATCCTGTATACCCGTTGGTTTTGGTTGACGTTATGTGAACTTTTTTTCCCTTCAAAACACCACTATCCCTCTAATTGAGATATTTATGTTTGAAATGCAATGTACATACTTTTTTAACGGGGATGCAAACACTAGTTCGTTAAGTTGTAAAAGGTCAACCCTTTTTGTTAGATCAACCCCTCTTGGCACATGATCTGAATTTTTTTTGCTAAAGCAAATGTATCATCCTATTGAATGCAATCATATTCTAGAAGCTTTCTAACACTAAATATATATATACCTTTTTTAATGAGAATTTAAACATTAGTTAATTATGTTGTGAAAGAATAACCTCTTCCATTATACTTAATCAGGCACGTGATCTGAAGTTTAGATGCGAGTATATTTCAAGAATGTGTTATTGGGCCCCATTAAATGATAGGGCCCACCCGACCTGCACTACGGAGGCACCGTCACATTAGGTGCAAAAGATCCGTTGTCGCCATGAGGACGGAGTCATTATCGGCTGTGGTGGGCCTACGCTAGACCGCCACTAGATGCAACGTTGCCCACTCAGCATCGTCCAACTGGCTTTTCATTGCAACCATCCTGCAATCTTTTTTATGCACTTTAATCCACTACTTTAATCCACTATTTTTCCCCTCTTATCTAAAATGGCCGTTCTTGGTATTTATCCATATTCAGAAAACTTCAACTGATATTTAAGCAAGCAACATCACATTCAGGAAATTACCGTATGCAGTTAACTGTGCAGAATAGGAAGAACAGACTTTTGGCACCGTAAAAACTCCAAAGAAACCTGATTAGTGAGAAACATATCCGTGTGTCAGTTGAATTATAACAACAACAACAATAATAATCCACCCAAAAACTTAATAATAGAGTGAAACAAGAAATCTTTAATAGATTTTATTAAGTTTGCAAAAATATACTTTTTAAAAAAATTGGGAAAATAAGTGTTATTAAAAATATTTTTTTCATTATTTCTTATCTGTCTCCCTTTTATATATCAAATTCACTCACATAGGAAAAGTTTAGTGCACATGTTATTCTCTTTTCAGCTAACGAGTAAGTTGAATGAACACCAAAAGTGTGTGATGAAAATAAAAGAGATTAAGTAATTTTTGGCCATCCAAACAAATGATGGAGAAAGGTGCGAGACTTTGCAGTTGACACGCAAGTAATTTTTGTTCCTCTTGTTTTGTTTCAATGGAAAGGCTCTGAAAGTTGAACTTTAGCCTTTCACATATTGACCACATAGCATGGCATGGCATAGCAGAGCAGAGTACTATCTACTTATCTAGTAAATAGGCTTAGGAACTCCACTTTTTAACAAGGGCATGGTAAAAAAGTATAAAACTACAAAGGGTCATCTTTTTGAGCAGTTAAATTTCTAAATGATCTTGCCCAACCAGAAAAAAATGTTACTATAAATAAATCAAAAGTAAACTTACCGAATTTGGCCATTTTCCAAATGGTTATGGAATTACCACATCTGGCTAAAACAAAGAGCAAAACTGCCAACTGCGCATTGTAGAAGATTATGGTCAAATTTTTGCGGTCATTCCTTTCATTAAACCACCGAAAGTATAAAAAGAATTTAAGTAACATATAGCTCAGGTACATGGATGTTTAAGATGTTCTTGTAAAACACTCTTTCCAGGAATTGGCAAGGGAATGAAATAACGTAATGGGTGAATGGAGAATATTACCTTCATTGTGGTACCAGGATCTCCAGAAAAGAGGGCTCTGAGTTTAGAAAATAACTCATTCAAGTAAGGGAGAATCAATTTTAGCACCCAAGTTGCTTCTTCTTCTCCCAGGACATAGTTTTTGTCATGTACATCTACGATTCCTCTGTTTAATTCAGTTACGAACAAAAGAGAATCAGAAAGAGAGTACTTTCATGGTAGTTTCCTGTCATTCCACTTTTTATCACTTGTGCTTGGACTATTTTACCTGCAAATTAAGGATCTGTAGAGGAAGATAACAGCAAGGTAGACAAGGCCCAGATAGGACATGACTGAAATAAAGCTGCAACCCACAGGGAGAGGAAATTGTCAGTTCTGGGAATTGACAATTACTGTGTTTTATTAATTAGGTCTTTATTGTGAATTTCTAACCTCACATTTATATCCTGGGCATATGAAGATGAGGTTATAATGAATGTTCCAATCCCAAATACAAAGGCCGATCTTGAGATTTCTCTCCACATGATTAAGTCAACTGAAGATTGAAATTCACAATAAGAAAAATGTTAAAAATCTGGATAAAATTTTGCCAATAAATTTCACTTCTCACTTTTTCTTTCTTTTTTCTTTTTTTTGCACAATTCTGAATTACAGATGGATCAATCACCTAGACTCTGCAATTTGCTCTGGGTTTGAGGGAAGCTATGGTGTTCTGCTTTGGAATTGAAGAGTTAGAATCAGTCGCTGTTGTTAAAGAAAACAAGCACAGACATAAAACAGACTGAGAAAATGGAAACTCAAAAGAACTTACCTGAATTTGAATTATCTTTTGAGAAGTTTTGGTAAATTGTGGAATGCCTTCTAAAAGGAGGAGATTGTTTCACAGTAACTGCAGGGATTGACAAGGGTCTTTGATTATTTTGCTGAAATCTCCTGTACGTGCTCTGAATTCTCTTGGGTTCTGGTTGATTCACATTCAATGCCTTCCTGTTTACAGGTTCATCGATCACAGTCTTCTTTTCTGGTTCCTTCACAACCACCTTCTTGTCCAGTTCATTCGCAACTTTGTTATTGTTATTCTCTGGTTTTTTCGCTACCATTTTCTTTTCATGTTCAATCACAACCTTGTCATTATTCTCTGATTCGTTCACAATTTTGGGTTCTGTAGGAATATTGATTTCCTTCACATCGAAACTCTCCTCCCTCTCGGTTTCAGTTGTCTCATGCACAGCGTCTTCCTCTTCATCGTCATCTTCATCTTCGGCTTCTTGATCTACTAACCCATCTGCATCGCCGTCGACGAGCACCGACAATTCCGGAGAACATTTCGGCACGCTCACATTTTCCGCACTGCTTGAAATGAGCTTCTCTTCACACACCTCGAAGTCCTTACAATTCTCATCCGTACCGTCGTCCTTCTCATTCTGAGCTGTAGCGTTCTCGATTCCGCCATTGATTCCATTGCTCGATTCATCCGAAACAGGATCAGATGCGGATTTTGTCTTCCTCAACCGAACCGAATTATTACTACTATTCTCCCCAACGCTCTTCACATTATTCTGATTCGACGTCCTAACCGAATCCGATTTCGACTTCCTCAAAATCCTCTCAGCTCCCTCACTGGATTCACCCCTATCTTTCTGCACATCAGATCTCACCTTCCTCGCCTGAATCGTCGGCGCCCCTTCTGTGGTCCTGGACTTCCTCGCCGGAATTGGGCTCTTCTTGATGCCATCGGAAGAAGCGCTAAGCTCCTTACATTGTTCATCGCAATTCTTCAGCCCTGACTCCGATTTCGACGTCCTCCTCTTGGCATTCACAGCCACAGTGCTTCTCATGAATCCAGAGGCAGTTCCAGTGGCTGCATTGGGAGGTAGTTCATCAGAATTATCATCGCAATTGAAGACCTTACTCGTCCCACCTCTGCCTTCATCACTCTTCATCCTTGATTCCCACACAGAGCCAGGAGGAGGAGGAGGAGTTCTAGAGGGAAGTCTTCTTTTATGAGTGACATCCATTAGGGGTAATTAAAGGAGGGTTTGGAGGGCAAATAATAATGGGGGGACATAGGTGTGTGGGGCTTAATGGATAAGAAGCTTTGAGCTGAAGAAACGGGAATGGCAGTTGGTGGGAGTGAAGTGAAGCATTGGGATCCTTTTGTAAAGCAAAAAACGAGAAGATATTGTTGTGACAGAGAGAGAGAGAGAGAGGGAGAGGTTGGTGTCTCTTTTTCTCTTTTGTTTTGGCTTTATGGTGGAAATCAGGAGAGGAAAAGAGAAGAGAGGGTGAGGGGTAAATGAATATGAAGGTGGAGGTGGTGGTGGGGTTGAATGATTAGGGTGTTAAGGATCATGTGTTGATGACCATCTCTTTTTCTGCATTTGATTCCTTCCTTCCACAATTCTCTCACCTCACGCTCGCCGGCCCAGAGACTCTACCAAAAAGTCACCTCCCTCCCTCCCTCTCTCTCTCTCTCTCACATGCACATTTCATCAGATTTATTATTATTCTGTATAATACAAACCAGATTGGGATTTGGATTCTGTCCGGCTCCCATTTTATTTATTTACGTACATGAACTCTTTCCCGGCATTCAACAGTGAAGCAATAGGGACAGCGGGGAAGCCACTCGCTCACTGCCAAATTTTTTAATCTTTCTCTTTATTGATATACCGATAATGCAATTTTTACTTCATTCCGTTTACTTTTTTTTTTTAGTTTTAACCCTCAAATTTTATTTTATTTGAAGTATTAATTCATTTAATTTAATAAAAATTCATATCATTCTACCTTTGAAGGATCAAAACCTCTAATTCTAAAAATAAAGTTGGAAAGTTGTTAAAATTTGAGGTTAAATTAACAAGGTTTAAATAAAATTAGATGATCTGGTATTCGTTAATTATACATTCCTTTGGTCCTATTCATACAATAGAGAGACTGTTTATTTTGATTATATTTTTCAATTATATTTACAAGGTAGACAGAAATTTTCACATGATAGTAAAATTTTACTTTCGTTTATATGTTGTCTTTGTTTCCATTTGGTATATTATACTAGTATTAAATAGGAGTAAAATTGAAATGTTGTTAAATTTTAAAATAGAATAATGAGATTTAAGACTTTTCTTAATTTATATAAAATATATCAGGATTGAATAAAAATTAATTTGAAAGTAATGGATATAAATAAAATTAAAATGAGGGTAGAAGATTCAATTGAAGATGTCATCATCGTAAAAAATAGATGACTTAAATTTAATATTTTTATAAAATTATTTTTAGCATTTTATAAAGTAATTTTTTATTTTGTTTGCAAATACTATAAATTCTCGCTATTTACAGACCAAACGTTGGAATCCATGTCAAATATATATATATATATATCCACACAACCAATGACACATATTACTCCCTTTCACCATTATTATAGAGGTGACTTCCAACCAATTTATCATAATTAAGAAAGTACAGTGATTAACTCATTAAATTCTACAGATGACCGTGATTTTTGTTCAAGAATGGAAATTTAAAGAAAGTTTTCAGTTTATCTTTAATTTCAGATTGATATCTACTTAAAAAATAATAAAATAAAGAGGGAGACGAAAGGCTCTTATTGAAGTCACACACGGTCACAAAGGAGCAGGATATATATATATATATATAAAAGTATATATTAAAGAATTAATAGAAACAACTGTACATGAGGAGGAGAGAAGAAAGTAAAGATAAATGGATTTATTTAAGATCGGGTCATAAAAATATGTTTACGTAAATTGAGGTAAAAATTTTTTAACATATTTATCTTAAAATTGAAAAATGAATTTTTTTCTCCAATGTAAAACATTAAATGGAGTGAAGTTGAAATCAAGAACGAATGTGAGGAGGAAACATGGACACATGTATCCCTTATGTGCGTTGAGAGAAGGGGCCCACCACTTTAATTTGCTTTTTCGTTGGGGTGCCATGTTGGCCAAATGTTCGGAAATATGTTAAAAAAAATCTGTTAATGATAAATTAAGAAGTATTATTTACAAGTGAAACAGCTATCATTAACAACATCTTGAAACTATTTTGTAACACATTCTCTTACTTGGGATATATGGATAATCTCCCTTGTATAAATGTATCACTCTATCTTACTTTTTAGGAATCCTTTTAATATTTTTATTTATTTTTTGCTTTTACATAATTTGGATTTTTTAGTTTTTACGCGTCACTCCAAAGTTTGCTATTCCCACCGACACCGCTATTTCCTCCTCCCACTTTTGTTTGTGTCTTCAAAACCTTAATTTTTATCATCTCTCCCTTCCTCGTTACCGCAATTTCAAAATATGTTACTTCAAATAACGTGTTTGGAAACACTTAACTCTCACCCAAAAGTATGTTTAACTATGTTTTTCCGTATAACGAGATAATCTCCTTTAGATATTCACCTCAACTTGCGTAAAAGTACTTCTCTACCGCATTACCAAATGAGCCCAATAACAGACACTAAATTTAGTACCCTTTTCATTAAGCATTTGAATCTTAATTATAACTGAGTTGTTTCCCAATCACTGCGTTAGTAAATTTCATACTAGTCACCACGTTAGTAAATTTCATATAAGTGTTTGTTTTATAAGGTTTGAGTTGCAATAATAACTAATGTCCTGTTTGGTATCATGGAATTGAAACATGAGAAGTGGAAATGAGGTTGGAAATGAAAATTTGGCTTATTTGGTTGGTAGGAACCCAATTCTATGGAACTACCAGTTCCATGAAAATGGGTTCCATAGGTCTACCTATGGAACCCATATGAGTTCCATAGAATTGGTATTTTCGAACAATCTTACCCATCGTCCCTTTCACTGTAGCTCATCACCGCTATTCACCTTTGTCGGTCATGGCCTCTCCCTCTGGCGTCACCAGTCGTCCTCTACACCATCCCTTCTCCGACGGTAAATGATGATGACGGTAAATGACTAACTCTGACGGCTTCCCTCTCCAACGCATGGATGATGACAGCACTGTGGTAGCGGCGAGGATGGCGACGATGGCAAGGAATCTGATATGGTGACAATGGTGACCTCCTTGCTAGAGATTGAGCGGGGAACGAAGAAGAGGCTTCGCTAGGGAGTAGAGTGGCAGCATCGACTGAGCTTGAGAGGGAGAAGAACGTTGGAATAGAGAAGGCTGGGGTCGATTGCTGTGAGTGCGAGAGGAGAGCTGAATAGAGGAGAGCTTGAGAGGGAGAAGAACGCCGGAACAGACGGAGCTGAGAGGCGAGAGAGCATAGAACTAGAGAGGTTGTGCTGGCGTGAGCGATCGGTAGAGAATCAGAAGATTTTTTTTGGGTAAAGGGCATTTTGGTAGTTTCCCACTAGATATACATATTTTAATTATAAATTATATCTCATTTCTTCCATCCTACCAAACAAGTTCTAAAACTCACTTTCAGTTCCACTCCCAGTTCCAATTCCATTTCCATTTCAATCAAAAACATTTTCATGTACCAAACGGGACATAATAAAAGGAATGCAAACATAAACAAAAAAATATTACTGTCATGGGAGTAGAGTAGAAAGCCTTGAATTATGACGTAAGTTTCTGTCTGTTTTAACGTTACACTTCCTCATTTATTTTGTTTATCTTAGTAAGCCTCTAATAAATATTACTTCTTATTATAAAAGTTAGGTGATTTTTTAAGGTTTTGAAAACACTGGATCCGTTTAGGAACGTGATAGAGAAGTACTTTTACGCAAATCGAGGTAAATATATGAAAGAGATTATCTCGTTTTACGAAAAAACACTGTTGAACGTGCTTTTAGCTCTCCTCAACGCTTTGCCAAATAAACTGACTACTTCAAAGTTAGTATATATATAAATAATTTAAATAAACTGACTATTTTTGTGTATCATTGGATTATGTATATTTTATGAATTGGACAAATTAATTTAAATAAAATGATAAATATGAATACTTTAAATTACCTCAATATATCTGAAAGACTTATTAATAGGGCTACTAATTTGAATTAACTCATAAAAGATTACAATTAGGATCTCATTCCATTCAATTTCATCCTAATATGTGTGTGTCTTCTAAATACTTCCTTTTGTTAGAGTTTTTTTTTGTGACATTAGAAGGTTAGAACTTTTTTGTTGTTGGGAAAACAACTTTCCTTCATATAAACACAACATTCAAAGATCACATTCTCCACTTCAATATCAACAACATATATAATAATGGAACAATTTCTTGCCAATACTTATCCCATGAGAACATGAACCAGTAATTAGAATCTCTAACCAAGAAATTAATGGCAATATGTCACCAGATCCTTTGGCAAAA
>JANTPZ010093187.1:0-13199 GCA_025593235.1 Vachellia pachyceras | reverse complement strand
ATTTATGGGGAAATTGATTTAATCAGACACTGAGGTTGAATAGTGATGAATTTCTGCTTCACTAGCATATAAAGAATATAAATCATCATGATTCCTAGTCGTAGTCTGTTAAAAGGGGCTCATAAGACTGAGTAAGAAGCACATTTGAAGATTTAAGTTGTCCGTACGGTGCTAGGCTTGGCAGTTCCTTGTAGAGATATTCAAGACCTTTTATGATTCCTTTCACAATCTTCAATCGTGTTGGCCAATCAAGGCCTGCCTTGCCTGCATCCCGGGTTCCTGAAACAAACAGACAAACAAGAGCATAAAATAAAAACTACAGTTTTCAATTATAGACTGATATAGAATAGAGTTGACTATATATATATATAGAGAGAGAGAGAGAGCTTAGATAGGGAAACTTATTTGGAGGGGAGGGGAGTACAAACTTTTATGAGTTAGATTTAAGAAAATTGGATAAGTGGGTTTAAAAGTTTTTCATTAATCCTTCTTGCTCTTTTAATGTACATACTTCTCTTTATTAAAATTTTATAATCCCACTTCTCCAATATTTTTAAACCCAACACAAAATTTTTTTCTCCCCTCCCCTTCCCTCCAAATCCCTCCTAGACATCAGCAAATTGAAAAATTGCAATCATTATTACATTTCCACAAACTTCTATTGATTGAAAATTTGGTGTGACAGAGGATATTAGATACTATTGTGCAAAACTCAAGATCCAAGATAAAATGCAAATGGCAAAGTGATGAAATGAAAAAAAAAAATGAAATGGACCAAACAAACAGGAATGAGAACAAATGGAAATACAAGAGTCACAAGCAAAGGCAAACTAGAGTAATTCAACATTTTTCCTATCAAAGTAACTTCACATGAATCAAGTTTCTAAGCATCATGGCAACATGTTTAACAAGGTGAATCTAAGCCAATAGTTCCTCACCAATGGTAAGTGTTTAGCTCTCTCACTCAAAGTGTCTAGGCTTGTGTTTACACTCAAATCCACCTTACCTAATCCCCTTTCCATAAGCTTGGCTATTATCTAGGTTCTCTACCACTAACAATCAAATGCTAAACAAGGATCAAAAGGACTTCTATTGGGTGGTAAAGTAGGCTTGGTTAAGAAAAAAGTGGGAAACAAAAGAGAAGATATCAAGGGTACTTTAGAGGAAGAGCCATTAAGGAAATCATAGGATAGAAAGAATATGCATCCCAAATAGATTCTCAAACTTAAATCAATATCACTAATAAAATGCACAAATACAAATCAAATGATCCATGAACTTAGCTTACCCAAAGTGAGCAATACTTAGAAGGCAACTTGGGGTGTACTGTTTCACTCTCCTCACTTACTCTCTTCAGGATTCATTTCACTCCTCTCCACCAGCCTAACCCCTACCATAGGCTTGTAATGTTTCTAATATCTCCACCATTCTTTATAGCACTAGAGCAATGAATCAAGAGGACTTTTTTTTTGGTTGAAATGTTGGGAAGGCTATGATGGAAATGATAGAATGAATGGCACATGGTCAAGCATTATGCACAAGATTAGTATAACCGAGAAACCAAGTATGATTTTCTGAATTTTTCTGTCACCAACAGAAAACCAATACCATACATTCCATGAGTCTAAACAGCACTTGTAAGACTGGAAATTGCATAGAGTAACTCCATCTCACACAATTTTTTCTTTTCTGTTTTGTCTCCATCTATATTTTTTTTCTTTTCAAGCTTTTCTGTTTCTTTCCTCTTTTTTTTCTTTTGCTTTTCATTGGCTCTTTCTTTTCTCACACAAATTTTTTCTTTGCTGCCTTTTTTTCATCTATATTTTTTCCTCTCTCTTTTTTCTTTTGCTTTTCATTGGCTCTTTCTTTTCTCACAATTTTTTTTCTTTGCTGCCTTTTTCCATCTATATTTTGCTTTTCTTTTCCTTTCTGCAAGCAATAAGCTGACTCAACTTCAGCTTCAGGTTTTGCTACCTTGTTCGGTTTCTTTGAAATTCAAATATGAATGTCATGCATTGTGCCTGTGCCATAATGTAATGTATGGAAAGAATCAAAAGTGAGTGGCTCAAATTGGCTGAACGAGGGATTAATTTCAAGGGTTTGTGTTTGGGACAGCAGGGTGAAGAATAAAATGCCTCTATCATGTTCATGAACTCAAATGCATGTATGTGGTCTTGATCAAGAAACAAGACAAGTTCTGGAGTAGATTAGATCTAAGTGGAGTATGCACACTAATTTTGAACAGAATTAAGGCTCAAATCCTTCCATCAAGGCGTGTGCATTCCAAGCATTACTCACACAAGGCTAAAATATGTACGTGATCATTCTCAATGCATAAGAACATTCTATGTCATGATACTGACTTTTAGATAATTAACCATATCAGTAGTAACATATGAATAATAAACTGCTCTATCTTCATATGGATCAGGTTTGGTGAACGGAATTTAGATCAAGAGTAGCAAGGTTAAGCAATGGACGTAGCAATTCATCAAGGTAGGCCATTTGGATCTGGCTATAAACAAAATGAATGCCTTTCTCATTTCCATGTCTAGCAAATGAAAGTATGTGGTTTCAAACAAGATGCAAGCCAAGTTCTAGAGTAAGGAAAAGATAGGTGGTACACACATGAAATGAATATGAATAGGCCCAAAAACCTCACTAGGTCATGACCATCGACTTAGGATTCACCTAAAGCCAAAACAAATGCCATGTTGCTTTTACATTCAACACACGATCAATCACCCATCAATTTAAAAATGCATCCAAACGAAGGATTACCTCATACTTGCAATTCTCACATCCAAAACAATTTTTTTTTTCAACTGTCTTTTTCTTTTAAACTTCAACTTCTTCCCATTACATAAAAACAAAGGGAGCACAAAAAACTCAATCTAATATGCAATCAATCCAACTCAATCAAATGATAGACCAAACAGTATAAAAGTGTCAAAAGAAAGCGTACAACCGGGCCAAGTAAGTTGCATCTTGAACAACAAGCTCCTCAACGTTATATGTGGGGAATCCTCATAGAAAGACTTCAAAAGGCTAGCCCCTTCAATCTCTTCCTTGATCTTCACAAGAAACAAACGAAATAAATTCCTTCAAAATGAACATACAGCTTTCAATATATGTTGGATGAAGGGCATGATGCATTTTTCTAAAAGTTAAACCATATATAGAATTTTTTTTATCTTAAAAATTTGAGACATGCATTCCAAATATACTCGGCACATTTTTGGGTGATACATAAAATAATTCGGTCACAAGGATTGATTAAATATGAGGAAGCTGTGATTAATTAAAGATGATGGATCTGGGTGATGAATAGAACAACTTGACTTAAAAAATAGTAATTAATTAAGGGGATAGTAACACCAACAATCATCCCCAATGCTTCCACTGTGAATGCGATCCACCAACCAAGTCAGTCAACGGCTCAACACAAGTATGAATTTTTAATCTGTCGCTCAACCCGATTCTTAAAGCTCAAGTGTTTGTAAATAATTTTCGTTCAAGAAACTTCACTGTAATTATAGTTAAATTCGATCTGAATATTATTCTCAAGAGAACTCACATAAATACTAATAATTCTTTATCTTATAAATAATATTTATAAAAAAATCACAATATTTATGAACTTGCACTGCTACGGAAGAATCAAAGCTAAAAAGAAACTCACATCGATGACGACCAGGCCCACTCTCGGCGGCGAGGGAATCAAAATGGGACCCAGAAAAGCTGGTGGAAAGATGGGCATCGGTCTCCTGGCGAAATCCTCTGCATTTGGTTTTTCAAGGGCCAGTGACTGAGGAAGAAGCGCATGTGGAAATGCACAAGCATTAACGTTGGCCCAACCATCTCCGTCGTTTGCAGCTCCCTGCTTCAATCTTAGAAGCCCCATCGCAATAGAACTGTTTCTTCAGATTGCTTCACTGATTTAGGAGAGAGGAAACTCGCTTTCCCGCCACAACGAAACCATTGCTTCAAGAATTCTGATTTAGGAAATAAAAAGCTCTCACCCGCCGCAACGGAACTATTGCCTTTTTGAAGAGAAGTAGGAGGCGCGCCACAACGGTACGATTGATTCGGTGAAGCGAAGGAAGTGCGCGCCACAACGGCACTATTTTGCAACCAACGGTACATTCGTGCAACATATAATCTTTCATTTAAGGTTAAGGTACTCCTTTTTTCCCCGGAAGTTAAGGTACCCTTTTTAGTTTTTGTAAGAACGAAAAGGTTAAGGTTAAAAATTTTTTATCTATTTTTTATTATTAATATACAGTGTAAATGCATATAAATACTCATGAATTTTTAGTTAAAAGTACATCAAATATTATGATCTTGGCACCGGAGCAAAATTACCTATAAATTTTGAAAATAAAAGCAAAAATAGCGCAACTAATAAATATCTTAACACGGTTGCTTTTTTATTCATACAAGTTACAGTAGTTTTGTGCTTCTAAAAACTATAGGAGTGTTTGGAATGGTAAAAGTCTATGTTATATTTTTGCGGACTTACTCATAAACTTAAAAAAAAAGTAGAAAAAATGGGCCTAGCCATTTTATTCATAACAATACTGTGTGCTGCCTAGTGAAGTAAGGGCAGTTGGATTATTTATTTGAATGGGATGATATTTTTATTTTTCATTTTCAAAATTTATGGATTTGTTTTATGCCTCCGAAATACATATGATGTTTATGAATACTTAGGGAAAAAGCTCATGCTTTTTTTTATGCCTTTATGCCTTTATTAATTTTAAGTTACTAAATTATATTTAAATTGATAAATTTTATTAATTTATCAGTCCTTATCATGAAGGAAGGAAAAAGAGAAGGAAAATGAATGGTCAAATGATAATATCGTGTTAATTTGCTTTGGTCAAATGTCTTTCCAAATCTCCTAAATTGGGGGGACTTAACATGAAGGAGGGAATACTTGGGAAGATTATAGTGTGCCCGTTTGGGAATACGGTAAAAAAATACTTTTACGTAAGTCAAGATAAATATGTGAAGGGGATTATCTGTTTTAGCGAAAAATACTGTTAACTGTGCGTTTGGGTTTTCTTAATGCTTTGCCAAACAAACCTAGTGTTTGTTGAAAATCATATCTGGTGCTTCCTTTTTATAATTGTCAGACAAGGGTAAGATTCAATGAATCCTTCACTTCGCCTCCATTAGCTAACAATTATGTTGCTGTAACTACGCCATAAAATGGATGCGCTTCTGGCGAAATGCTCCCAGTTATCTTTGGTTTTTGGGACATGTTCTGAATTTTAAACCATATCATGGTCCTGCAGCCTTGCTTGTTGGGACATGTTTTTTGGCTACGACTTATTTATCATTGAAGCCTTCAACAGCACCTATTGTGCAGATATGTACTAGTATTATGCTAGAAAGATTTGCTGATTCCTGCCAATAAAGCGTATAGCTCCAATATGTTTTGCTTGGTGAATGCATGATTCCCTGATTAATTTCTACATCTTTCTTTAATGTAATTTCTAGGCTTTATTAGCTACCACCAAACATTTTTGGATAACCCAACCTATGTGTGCCTTGTCTCCTTTCTCAACAAGGTCATATATAAAGTTAGCAAAGAAACTTAACTACCGTTTCTGTTTTTATTGTTAGATTCTTCAATAACAACACAAGGAATCAAGTTTTCGGACAAATGTATGATCTTTCTGCCCAACATTACATTAGTGAACCTTTAATAGAATTTAGACACGTCACTTGATGACAAAGATAAAGTAAATGGACGTAGTTTAAGTCCCGTGGTTTAAACATGTGTATGATTTTCTGGCAAAAAAAAAAAACATGTATGATTGTTTTCTGTACACTCCAGGCATGATCAATTTAGTGTTGATTTTTGTTTCAGGTCAAATTTTCTGGGCACCAAATTCCTAATTTATTATACACAGCCTCCCCATAATTATTCTCAGCACATGGTTTCGCCGAAAGTCCCCAGTGGCAGCTACAATATTGCTCAGGTAACCTAGGAGTTGAACGTGCTTGGTACAAGAGGCCCACGGAGGATGAAATGCACCATGTGCTCAATCCCTGAATCAGCCCTTGAGCCTGGTGGCACTGTCCCGGGACATCCAGAGCTCATTCCCCTTGCCCTGGAGGGCTCATTCCGGAGTACATCCTTTTCAAAATCAATCCGAAGTTCTTCCAATTTCAGCATCTCTAGGTTTTCAGACATCATGTGGACCAGCAATGAAGAAGAGAGTGGCAAGGTAGAAGAGAGGCCACTCATTCTCAAGAATAAGGCTCCGAGGTGGCATGAGCAGCTGCAATGTTGGTGTCTCAACTTCCGGGGCAGAGTGACTGTGGCCTCAGTCAAGAATTTTCAGCTGATTGCTGCAGTGCAGCCTACACCTCTGCCTGCAGTTGGCGGTGTTACAACAACATGACAAGATTATTCTTCAGTTTGGCAAGGTAGGCAAGGATATGTTCACCATGGACTATTGATATCCTCTGTCTGCATTCCAGGCTTTTGCCATATGCTTGACTAGCTTTGACGCTAAACTAGCATGTGAATAGTCACAAGGAAGAGAACTGTGATGAGCAAATTAACATTCAATCTCCATTGGATGGTAAAGTTGCGTCCAGACGTTTTCGATTGTAAATTAAAAAGTTAGAGAACAAGCTGTGTCAATTACTCCGAATTTAAAGAATCGTGTTTCCTTCTAGAGGAGTGTGTGGAACCCCATTAAGGCATCTTACGATTTAAATTCTCTAAAACGAATAAAGTGCCTTTTGGTGTAAATGGGATAATTCATTCAGCAGCAGAAAAGAATACAACAGAAATCAGGCTAGGGCTGAGACAGAGCAAACAAAGCCTTGCTCAAGCTACATCAGGGCTTAAAGCATGAGCAAGTAAAGTGCCTTTCATGTGAGGAGAAGATAGAAAGTAAATTTGTACTTTGTGCTCTTCTTTAAAATTGAGAAGAGCATGTAGGCCATATAATGTATTTCGACTTTCTAGTTTTCACATCAAAATTTAATGCTATGTTAATATTATATTTTAACTTTTGTAATTTATTAACTATAGAATTTTTAAAAAAATGAATCTGGAACCCATATAGGTATGCACGTTTTAATCTCACATCTCAACATAACACCCTCCAATTCTTCTTTGCCTTTTACCCAGTGCAAAAGACAATTTCCAGTGCTCTTATCTTTTGCTATGACCATTAATAACAGCCAAGGTCAAAGTTTGCTTCATGTTGAATTATATCTACCACGACTTGTTTTTACGCATGGTCAACTATATGTAGCAATTTCCTGTGTGCGGCGGCGAGAAGGTCTAAAAATCCTAATCTTAGATGATAAAGGACAACCCACAGACAAAACCTCGAATGTTGTGTACAGGGAAGTTCTTAACAATCTTGTAATTTAGATTACTGCAATATTGTTCGGTCTATACTATGCAACTCATTTAAGCCATTTAGTAAAAAAAGAATGATTGTTTACATTATGTTCATGTGTCGGTCCCTTCTACAATGTGGTTTCCATGATAGAGACTATTAATTGTCTACTTTAACATTTGTTGCTTCATATCATGTTATATGTGCTTTACCTACTACTTTTATTCCTAAATACGCTATGAAGCAACAAGGTCAGTGCATGTATCCAGGCTTGAGTGCCTACCAACAAAGTTTTCACTCTGCAGTAGGATTTGAACTTACAACCTAGTGGAATATAAGTCAGCTTCTTACCAACCTACCAAGATTTGTTGATCAACACACATTTCCTTCAAAACATCTTTGATTTGTTCATATTACTTACAAAAAATAATTAATAAATAAATGAAAAGACATTGTAACAGCGCGTCGTTAACAACCTCATCACGAATATCTAAGTCCATTTTTTAATTCCCCCATCCCTCAAATCATAGTTTTGAGGATTATAAGCTATTGTGAAGAATTTGAGAGTATTTACATGACTCACAAAATCATAATTTTTTTTTTAACGTTAGAAGGTATTATGGATTTTGGTGGGATGTTTATCCATTCTATTCTTAGAACCAGGGTTTTAAACCATCTTCATTCTTCCCTGACGCAAGCATATTAAATAGAGCAGTTGTTCAAAATGGCAGAATGAAAAAGCTTATTCACAAAATGTCTAAGCTCGCTTCTCTTGAGACCACCATTGCCATCTTTGTTTCTTTCATCGGTTCCTTCATGAATCAACCTTGTTCTGCTCGAACCCTAACTAATATTCCAACCCATAACCTCAACCTTAACCATAGCCATCTTCACAAAATCACATTCTTAATGCCACACGTGCTCAGCACTTGTCTCTCTCACCCTTCATCTTCAACCGATCATTTTCCCTTCTCTAAACCTCTCTCCATTTCTCCTCCTGCATCAGAACCTTCCAGCGATGATGATCAGACCCATCAAATTCTGGACCTCTCATCCATGGGATTCTTGTTCCCCACCAAAGCGACTCTCCAAGACTCCGAACTGGGCAAAACAACGTTAATACAACAGGAATTACTGCAACAAGTGGATGATGATACTTTACTCAAGTTTGGAAGAGCAGAAGGAGTGTACGTGGCTAGCTCAGAAGATAAGAGTAGTTATATGATGGCTTTGACTGTAAATTTTGAAGAGGTGGACGATGGGTTGGATTTTTTGGAGAGCGCAGGAGTGATGTTCTCGAATCGCATGTTGCAGTCATTGGTGGTAGTGGGCTAGTGGCAAGTACGAGGATGCCAATGGCTATGCTTCTGTTAAGGTTGTCCAACGAGTAGGGTTTAGTCAACAACACAAAGGAAAAGTCACCAGCTCTATGCTCCTTTCTTTCGATGTCCACCTTATTTGATATGTAAAACCAGTTGAATCAAATAGGGGTCTAGATTGTTTTCCTCTGTAGTGCTGAGATATAGTATCTTTTTTTTTCCCCAACAAAGAAACATTAAATTGAACAACAACCAAACTTACAAAGTCTCATAAAACAGGAAAAAACAGGAACAAAACCAACAAAGACACCAACAAGAAACAAGGAAAAAACAAGCAATTAACAGTTCAACAACACAAGGTAAGTCTCTAACATCAAACATCACAAAGGCCTTAGTCTGCAACGGCGCTTGAAATACCTGAATGAAAGGGTAAGAACCATTCAACGAAGCTTTGACGAACCTCCCGGCTGCCAAATATGCTTTCAACGGAATCCATACATAAAAATGGTTCCTGACCAAATTCCTTGAGGGAAGAAACTCAAGGAGGGCATTAATCTTAAATATAATAAGAAGACCATAAAGATGATAATCAATAGAATCACTCCTCTAGGCCACTAAAGATTTATGTTTCCATACACACTGGACATGCACATGTTTAGCCGGAAGACGAACAGTGTAGTTAATCACACTGGACATGCACATGTCACGTCCTAGATGAATAGCATATACAAAAACACTAAACATCCTCAAGATAATGATTCTACCATAACCATCATGAAGCCTTTCCATTGAAATATGACCCATGAAAGCACCAACCAACACCTCTAAAGAGAAAACCTCAATTCCACCCAAACTAATCTCAGAAAAAGATTCATCAACCATAAATTTAGAAGTATTGACTCCCAAACCCACTCTTCTCCCGTCTAAATTCATTCTTCACCATTATAGCCAGTCCAGAGACAACAGTTCCAAACCACCTTGGATTAAAAACAACTCTGATCAGACTACCATAACTCCAAATTTCACTCTGATGGCAGATTAGCCTTGGTTCATCAGGTTTCAACGGTCCAATATACTTATCAAAGCTAACAAAAGTGTACCCAACAACAAATATAGCCTTACTGCTCTTAAGAGTACTCGAATCCGAATCAGCTTTACAATAAAATTTTTGAGAATTGGAAGAGGTACTTACCACCGGATCCATAACATTCAAAGCAGAATTCCTCAGCTCTGCCTCCTTACGGCGTGATCTTACAACTACCCCTGAATCGACATAGTCAACCTCATCATCAAATCCCTCTGGAGCACCGAATAGGGGAACTATGGTAGAGGTAACAACGACGATCGGCAGGGTTATTGCATCCAGGTTGTTGGGCCCCAAAATAGCATCGATTTGCACCACGGCCATGTTGCTACAGTACCTCCAAACCTTTTTGCTGAGATGGCGATGGATACTGATAGAGAAGAGTTGGATCAAGGAAAAGAAACCCTGGACCTTGACCGATCCAACGGCGACAACCTTTGGATATGTCACGATTCGTCCATGGCCGATCTTCTTGAACAATGCCTCCCATGAACCAGGAGGTACCCATTGAAGATCGCAAACGGAGAGTTTCGCACCAGAAAGAGAAACCCAAACCACAAAGCGACTATCCCCTCCGTCGATAATCTTGCCCCCAACAAATAACCCCTCTGACGCCGTGATCTCCGAGAGCCACATCATAGCATTACACTCCAGGACCTCACCAATAAGGGGAGGATAGCACCTCCAAGGAGAAGAGAGGAATCGAAGACCCACAAAATTCATCTCTCCAGACTCGACAGCACGAGAAAAATACCCCATCGAAAGAGGAAAACGAAACCCTAGCAGAGGGAATATGATTCGACAGGTGAGAGAGCTATGCTGAGATATAGTATCATTCTTATATTTGCAGTAAACAATCAAACGAGCGATCAAATTTCTTTTATTTTAGTTCTTGATACCTACATGGTAAATATTCAAAGATGATCATCAATGAACAAAATAACTTGTATATTTTTGTCAAAGTGGCCTATAATTTAGTATCCTCTCTTTAAATAGGAACTATATTTAGGATTGGAGAGAGTATTAACATTTCTGATGAATTTTCTTTGATTTCCAATACTATACCTCTCTTTAAGGGGATATAGCAATGAAAGCTGCAAGAAGATTGAGAAAAACTTTGGCAACTATATCCCACAGTTACGATAAAAAATGCAGGCTGATTATTGAATTTAGGAATTTAATTTTTCATATCAGTACATAATCAAGTTTCACTTGAGACAATTTCTGGAGCACCAAATCTTAAATATGCATCTTGCTAGGATAGAATATATTAAATGGAAAGGAAAGAGAGAAATATTGTCACAGCAGAGGATCAAAATGTTTTGTTCTCTATGTATTTAGATTTGAGAGACTAGTCACTACTAGGACGATGCATTTGATTCAATAAGCTGTAAAATATATTCTAAAGCAGAGCTATAATAAAACCAAGCTTCAATCTCACTACATTGGCTCTTGAAAATCCTCGTGACAAGAAATTAGAAACCCTGACCTAAAAATGTCTCAAGGTGTTGAAGTTGCTTGAACTTTAACCTCTGTACATTTATTTTGTTGCAGTGTTAGCTGCTAGGTAACTGAAAAATGTTGATCAAGACTACAACCATATCACTGAACAAAATCACAGAGAATAACTCCTGAACAGAATCTAATCATGATGCTGAAAGAATAGTTATTGCCCACTCTGTTCCCATAATTTTCTCAAGAAGACCACGTGCAGAGAGAGAATAATCTAACCCATGATCAATTTAATAGAAAATTTCAGTTTTTTACTGGTCCATGTTCAACTTTGGAATCAAACCCTTCCCACTTCAATCTCAATTTCCTTCTCAATTTTACTGTTTGATCACTAAAGGTATAGTTGACCTGCTCATGATGGAGTACTGGTACTTGGTATAATTTCCTTAATCCTTATATCACTTTACATAACCGATACTATAATTTTTCTTTTGTGTTCTCGATCACTTTAATTATATAATTTGATGAAACAGTTCACTGCGTTGACCAACAACAAATGTGAGTTGTTTCAACTAAAACACCTCTCAAGCAAGAGGAACAACATCGAAATCCAACCACTCCATAGCTTTTTTTCTCCCTCAACCAACTATGCTAACAAATTCAATTTAAGTTAAACTGATAAATAAAAAATATTAGAGACCCCTCGTGTTGTTGGATGCGCAGGTATGAATACACAACATGATAGTCTGCTTCATCACAACATTCTATAGTTGAAGCATTTTAAGTCTCTCGATCGCTTTCACACACACTCACAAAAGCCTTCTTTGCAAAAATGGCCAAACTCGGCACTTTGAAGCTCATAATCTGCATCTTCTTTCTAGCCACTGCGTTGAATATTGTCAACTCTGCTAGGTTACTTGATGAAGTGGATCCACAAACACAAGCCATCAACAATCAACCAGGACTAGCCATTCGTACAGCCATAACTGGTCCTACTTCTACTGCAACACCCACTTTACCAAACACCCAAATACCAGCGGCCACCGCTGCCCCCACCGTATCGGTCCCAGTCACTGATGACACTCCGGAGGAAGCCCCAGCGGCAGGCGCCCCTGTTGCCGCCACCCCCACCACCGTGAACACTGGTGATGGCGCAGAAGATGATAACGACAATGCTGATGATTCCACTCAAGCTCCGGTTGCTGCGACTGCCTCGGCACCTGCTGCAGGTAAAATGTTATCGATATCAATGAGATATCAGTAGTATTTATCACAACATTTTATATTTTTTGGCCGCATCCATATGAGAATGAATTAGTTGTGTTAAGAATATTGTTATAAAGGTGGCAAAAAGAGAAGAAGAATACTGGCTGTTATAAAGAACATATATCATATAATATGAAAGCTTATTTTATAGAAGGAGGTCATTTACCTTGTGTTTATAAATGCCCTTTTTATATCTCGTGATGTTTTTCATGTCAAGCTTTGTTTTATCAGTAGTAAGAATTAGAACGCGAGGAAGGTCAAACCAGAGAGGTGTGAGCAGAGCCCTTTTTTCTTCTTTTCTGGTTAAAAGGATTGAACATAGTTGATTTTCAGGCAATGAAAGTGAAGAAGAAAATCCAAAGCCTGAAGCGGTAACTCCAATCCTCCCGGTGGCAGGAGCCCCAGTCGCCGGAAGCAATGCGGCAGGAACGGGAAACCCGGCCGGAAAAGAGCCGACCCTTTCTTTCTTCATGCACGACATAATTGGCGGGTCACACCCATCGGCCAGAGTGGTGGCTGGGATAGTCGCGAACACAGACGTCACCGGCCTACCATTCTCCAAGAACAACAACAACCTCTTCCCATCGTCGGAGGAATCCCGTTGGTGAACCCCAAGCTCAACGGCATCGTCACCAACAACAACCTCCCACTCCTTGTAGGCCTTAACGCCGCTCAAGCCTCTACGGTGTTCCAAAACCGAGGCAC
>JANTPZ010093186.1:0-10958 GCA_025593235.1 Vachellia pachyceras | reverse complement strand
ATTTTATAGCTTTACATTTCATTAACTTATGTTTTACTCCATTTCATATTAAAGGAATACATTGATGAAGAAGAAGAACGAAAGCTATGATCCGATTGATTATGCATCAATTGATGAATTGGATCGTTGGGTCGTCGAAGAAGAAGCAACTCCGGAATTTCCTAACACACAAGAGATAAATGATGACTTTGATCAAATTGCAAGAGATTATGGAGGTTTATAATTATGTTTTCTTCAATTTAAGATTATATTGTGACCTTATGTTTTTACTTTTTAATTTACTTGTTTATCTATCTAGGTGATGCAAATATGAATATTGCTGGGCCCTCATCTATGAATGATGCTGATGATGTTGCTCCTAGTACCTTTGGGCTTTCTCCTGCTGCTTCACCTCCTAATGTTTCAATACCAACAGATTTAAATGATGTTAATGCTAATTTTGGTATTGATGATTATTAGTTTACAAGTGTTGATATTTTGTTTGGATGGATATTTTGAAATTGTAAATAATATTGGATAATAGCTAAGTTATAAGCTTATGATGGATATGACTAATATGGTAATTGTTACTTTGTTACTAATGTAATTTAGTTCAATAAATAGTTGTTTGAATTTTCAATTTTGAATTATGTGAATTTAATCTATTTACTTCAATAAATAGTTGTTATTACCTTTTAGAATTTTTGGAATATTAAAATATATTTTTATTTTTTATTTCTCACCGGTTTGACCCCCCGGTTTGACTCTGGTCTGACCCACTGACCCTCTGTCTTGACCGGTTCAATCACCGGTCCAGTTTCCTGTACCTTGGTTACAACACGTTCAATCTCAATGAATTAAAATTAATTATTAATCAATAATAATTCCATTATGAACATGGGCCTACTTTAAAAAAAATGCTTTATCATATTTAACACGCAAATGCCATACCTAAATACTTCCGAGCCACATCTATATTGTCTCATTCATTTTATTCTGAAGGATGCTTCCCATTTGGGCATGTACAACAAGAAATTGGATGCGTGTGATATGGATATATAAAAATAATGCTACTTGTTTATTAGGAATATGGTCCTGCCATTTTTATATAACATAAATTTCAAAACATGGGAAACTTCGCATATCTGCTTATGAATTAAGGTCAGTGCTGGCAAAAAAACAAAAAGCTTGTGAATTAAGATTGGATGCGGACCTGCGTGTAAATTATTATGAATAAATTTTATTTGTTCTGATAACTTCAAGTTTATATAATATATACAAAAAGGATAAAGTTAAAGTCTACGTTTGAGTTTATTAAATTTTAATTTAGCCACTTAACTTGTAAAAATGTATTTTCAATAATTTAAACTTAACAATGGTGATTAATCTCACTAACGGAAAACTACAAGTCAGTGAATTTAAAATGATAATTGACTCATTAGCCCCATTTGATAGCAGCATTAATTATGTTTTATTTTAAATAACAATAATAATATTTATTTTTTGTTACCCATATATCTGAACGCGTAATGCCTACAACAAACCAACTTGTCTTATCAGTCTCCATCGCTGTTTGTGGATGCATCTCACTTAAAAAACGTGTTTTTAATTTTTTAAAGTGTAACGTGCCCTAATGGTATAGTATCTCCTAAGTGGGAGGTCACAGATTCGATCCCGCCGTTGTAACTTCAGCTGCAGCTTTAAATAAAAAAAAATATAATAATGTAACCTATGTGATCAGTTTCTAGGTTGTATCAACCTTAAGGAAGATTCCGCCTTCTTCTTAAAGGCTTTTAATTCACAAAATGAAGCCTCTAATTATTGTTTTTGGGGTGTTTGGCTCAGTTTTTTCTTCTTTTTTTCACGTTGCACATAAGTTGAGACAAAACTCCTTTCATGTACTTACCTTAACTTGCGTAAAAGTACTTTTCCACTGAATTTCTAGATGGTCACTTTATAGTCTCTGTAAGTTTAATAGGTACTCCACATGGGTCATCATGAGTAGGAATTAATACGGCATATGTATCGATTTCAACTTTCACTCAACAAATCAATTATATAATTTATTAAATACATTCGAGGCACCAGAATTTAATAAATTATACAACTGAAGACCCTGCTTTCCCTTTGGTGAGAAGTGATTTTGTGAAGACCGAAACTTCACCTAGATGACATAATTAAATAAGGAAAATTTACCATCAAGTCCCAAGTAACCCAATTAGTTAACAAAATGTCCTAAATATTAGTAAAATTATCATTGGGTTCCAACAGTAGTTGGTTTAGTTGTTATTGACGGTTGGTGAGGTTGTTAATGACAACCGGATCAGCTACTGTTGGGACCTGATGGCAATTTTACTAATCTTTGGGACTTTTATTCATTAATTCTTCTACTTTGAACCTAATGGTAAATTTCCCATTAAACAATACCTAACTCAAAATTATGAATAATATATATGCACTATATATTATTTAATTTTTTTGTAACTTATGGACAATGCATTTCTAAATTATTGAAAATTAGCAGTAAACTAGAAGCTAAATCTGACATGCGAGATGTAATTACACTAAAAGCCGAAAACTTAGTTGTTAATTAAGCATAAATCACTTGTAAGTCATCTGAAACCCAAATTTGTCATGTTTGATTTATTACGAAGTTTCCGTTATTTAGTATTACATTCGGTTCTTAATCTACAATATAGCTTGTCGAGTTAATTGCACTATAAACTAAATTTTATGTTAAAAATAGTGATTTTTCTATCATTTATAACTAAGCTCCCCTCGTTTACAAATACACTATTCATAATTTGGAGTTTTTTAATCACATAAATAATACCTCTATATATTATACAAATCCAAATTAAATGGGACTTTTGTTTTTCCTATCCATGGATACTTTATTTCCATGATATGGTGTTAGAGAAGATGGTATAGTAAGAAAGAGAGACAAAAAGATGCTTGTCGGTGTCTTTTAGCTAATATTGTCTGCCTTTTCGGTGTCTTTTAGCTAAGAGACGTTCTAAACGTTTCTCCGATTGGCAAAGAACCACATGATCCAAATAATTAAATGAAGCTGTCTCTTAGTTTAAAAGTAAATTGACCAATCGAGAGACTGGCACGCCAAGCAGAGAGACGTGTCTTTATATTCTCCACTTGCATCCATGTGTGGCAACTACGTACATATCTGCAACACGATTTCTTCAACAAACTATAATATAAATTGATATATGATTTAATTATACATACAAACATTTTTCAAAAATAGTGTAATATATGGTATAATTAAATAAATTATTTATCTTCTAAATATTTTTAAATTAATCAATTTACTCTTATATTAAGAACATTAGCATGTATAAAGATTGTCTCACAAATTTGACCTTGCTATGTTGGCTATGTGTGCAGGTGTGTGTGTATATATCGATGTTCAAACTCTTAATTTGAACCTTCCTCGTTCTCTCTCATTCAAATTAAATACCCAGTAGCCAATCTAATTAGTGAGAGGCACGTGGTCATTTCTTGTTGGATCGAAACAATTTTTTCAGGCATCTTTAATGAAATCAAGTTATTAGAACCCCATTAATTAATACAACTAAGCTAACGACGAGGATGATGATCCAAAACTCGTATAGTATCTTGGCATATTCCACTTTTTATACCTTTTGAGACCGAACCTTCATTGCCTGCATATATCAAGTATAAACAACATATCACTTTAGGTCATCATCCATTACCTACCCGTTTTCCTGAAGCTAGTGCCCATCTATAATACGTCTAGATATATAACCATATATATAGAGAGGGGGGAGAAGAATCGATATCAAACATGATGAAGCCAGAGGTTTCCATTCTGTTGAACCTTTTGATCGTGCAATACCTGTCAGTTCTGTGTGTTTCACAGGATTTCGATTTCTTCTATTTTGTTCTGCAGGTGAATGTGTATGTGTGTGTGTCTCTCTCTCTCTCTATATATATATAATGAAGGGTTCTTCATGTTTCTTTTGGAAGGATTCAGATAATGAATCTGATAATTATTAGGGTTTATTTGTATAATGATGATAATATATATTACAGTGGCCAGGAGCATACTGTGACACAAAGCATAGTTGCTGCTATCCGAAGAGTGGAAAGCCAGCAGCAGATTTTGGGATTCATGGCTTGTGGCCTAACTACAAAGATGGCTCTTGGCCTTCAAACTGTGACCCTGACAGCGTCTTTGATAAATCTCAGGTAAACACAACATATATTATATATACACACACACCACTACAAGAAAACAATGCAGTTTCCTCACATAATTTTCTTGTCATGCATAAAAGAGTATAAAAGTTTCTCTCAGATTTTCTTTGGACAGTTTTCTCATGAGTCTTTTCAAGTGAAAAGGGGAAACCCATTTGTTGGAACTTATACTTTTCTCCAATTTTCAATTTGGTATTTGTGTATTTTTTTTCTTGTAATTAAATGCTTTAATTATATTCCGTTAACAGCGTTAGCTCTTGTACAGGGGATAACTGTTCTAACAAAACAAATTTACAAGAGTTAATGATAGTAAAAAAAGCAAAATTAATAAAATAATTAAGAAAAGAACACACATGTACCAAATTGAAAATTGAAGAAATGTATAGATACCAACAAATGGGTTTTCCCAATAAAAAAAAAAGCAAAAGAGAAATTAAACCTTCAAGCTATAACAATAATGAGAGCAATCAATCGTAATCTTCTGCGATAATAATAAAGCACCGCATATTTAGAAAAGAAATTAATACATACATACATACATATATATATATATATGTATATAATTGTATCTGTAAATCTCTCTTTCCCCTTTTTATATTCTCTACTCATATTGTGCCTTCTACTCTTATTACTAATTGAAAGTAGAAGATTTTGAAATTCCTTTTAATTTTCAGGAATACATTGTTCATGTTCCACACGTCTGTGGATCATTTTTAAGCTACAAAATAAATATAAAATGAAAATGAAAACTATATACCCCGTAGATTTTTTCCTTTAATTTCTTTTCGTTTTCAGTTTGGTCAAATCCATAGCAATATCTTTATGTATATTATCATATAAAACGTTTAATTTGAAGTTGGTTAGGATCCAATTGGTACACTAAGTCAACGCAGTACAAAAGGTTAAAGTTAGGGAAGTTTTCCCATAGGCCTAAGGTAAGAAAATCAAATATAGATGGCCCCCAAAAATTTATATCTAAAAGTCAAACTTTCATATTTATAAGTCAACTTGTGTTACAATTTATCAACCTTGTAAAAAAAATTAAATTTCTTGGGTTCTCTCCGTATTTAATTTTATCACTTTAAGACCTATAGATAATTTTTTCTTATTAAGGTTTTAATTTTGATTTCCCTACCTTTAAAATTTTGAACTAAAAGTGTGGATGGTTATTGAATACACATTCCCTCCGATTCTTATTATAAAAGTCAGTTAATTTTTTAGAAAAATTAAAGAAATTAGTTGAATTATTCAATTCACTTGATGTTTCAAAATATATTAAATGTTTCATGCTCGAGCTTATCCTCGACGATTGTTGTTTCCTTCTCTCAATGGATATGTTGAACGCAACACTAAAACAATCCTCCACGTAATAAACCTTATAATTTTCCAAACCTTTGACATCTCCTGTTCATAGAATTTGAATTGATTAAAAACTATTAATTTATTATTTCTCTAATGGGTAGTTAGTATATAGTAATAAAAATTAAATTTAAGAAACAAAGTTGACAGCAAAAAAAAAAAGATTATTTTTATTCATGTACAAGTGACATTAAAAATAGTAAAAATGTAAAGAAATTGATGATTTTATTACACTCATCTCCTTCTTTTCCCAATAAATTACATATTCGTGTAAAAATATTTTTTAAAAAAATAAAAAATGCGAATTGATATAAATTGTTAATGATTCAACTATAAGAAGTGAGGAGGAAATATAATTTTTCTGTGTTTAGTATATATTTGAATTGTTGTGGTATCTAATTATAGTCAAGAGAGTATTGATAGGGGTATTTTGGGGAAAATGACTAGCTATAGGAGATAAAGTGGATATGGTCTTATAGTTAGAACTGAATCTAATTTTCAATTAGCTTTTATAATAAAGATTGGAGGTAGTATATATTACGATACGTATGCCAAGTTCCTTACATCTATTTTATTAATTTTTCTAATCACACATAGCCATATGTGTCTTATTTTTGAACTATATGTTATTTAATTATATAAATGCATAAGAAAATAGAACATATAACCATGTGTAATTGAAAAATTCAATATAATTATATAAGGGTTGTCCTCATTTTGAATAAACCACACAGCTTTTGGCAAAAAAAAAAAAAAAAGAATAAACCACACAGCTTTATTAATGTTAGTTTATATATATATATATATATATACAGATATCAGATCTAATAAGCAGCATGGAGAAGAACTGGCCATCACTGAGCTGCCCAAGCAGCAATGGGTTGAGATTTTGGTCACACGAGTGGGAGAAACATGGAACCTGCTCAGAATCAGAGCTTGATATTCGTGACTACTTCGAGAAAGCCCTTCAACTCAAGCAGAAAGTCAACCTCCTTAAAATCCTCAAAGATGCTGGTACTTATGTTATATCTCACTTCATTAATCATACGTATAAAGTTTCTAATAATGTTTAATTAAAACTTGGATTAAGGTGAAAAATATCTATGAGCTTTTATTAAAAATGCATCTACCATCATGTACTGTTCGAGGTTGAAAAAATATCTATGAATATTCAAAATGGGAGAAAAATGTCATAACCGTTAAATACAATTTAATGGCTTTATTTTTATGGTGGAACCGCATTATTTTTGCATATGCATATGTAGCAGTTTTAGGTTATTTTTAATGGTCATAACATTTTTGCTTCCATTTTAATAAATGTTTAGGCGCAAATTTGCCTAAGTTTTTTTTTTTTCCTAGAAGTAATGCTGCCCATAATTTTTTAGGAACAATGTTGCTTCAATGGTTTCAAAATAGAACAATGTTATGTCATTTAGTTGAAAAACTAACGTAGACATTTAAAAACTTGATGTTGACCATGAATATTAACGTTAAGGGGTAACATTACGCCTTTTTAAAACTTCCAAGATAACATTGCTCATAAAAAACTTATGCAACAACACTGCCTATGAGAGAAAACTTTTAAGATAAATTTACACATTAACTCTAAAAAAAATAATATGCCACCAAGTTACGATTGGGGTGGGTGGAAGGCAGGAAGGGGCTCTTGAATTGATAGAGAATTATTAGGAAAATCAACATGCAATTATTATAAATAATCAAGTTAACTAATTTTTTAATATATCTGTAAATTAGATATAGACCACCTATATATTACAACTCATGAAGTTTATCGTTTATGAACTATATATGTTGATCATGAGAAGTAACAATATTGAGAGGTGGGGGCATTTAATTAATTGCAGGGATAGAACCGGACGATGGATTCTACAGCATGGAGAGCATTCAAGAAGCCATAAAGGAAGCCATTGGATTCACACCAGGAATTGAATGCAATAAGGACTCAAGACATAACAGCCAACTCTACCAAGTGTACTTATGTGTTGACACTAATGGTTCTGACCTTATTGAGTGCCCTATCCTTCCCAGAAGCAGATGCGACTCTGATATTCAGTTCCCCAAGTTTTAACTTCATCTTTGTTATTACACGATTTCATGCTTCCTTTACTTTCTTGTTTTTCTTATAGAACACAAGGCATTTGATCATTGTGACAATGTATACAGTCACATCCTTTAAAGAATTGATTATATGTAAATTTGTACTTGATTAATTTCTATTACGTACCGTGCATTTCTCAGAAGGATGCACCTTGTTTCATTGTGTTCATTAGGTCTTGTTGAGATGAACTGATAATTACCAAATTAATAGATTAAGCGGTAACCGATCACCCTGTTGCTAGGTTCTTAAATTAATTCGAGAAGTTAACACAATTAAAATTTTTTATTTTAATTTTTTTTCTAATTTTTTAAATTGAATTTTTGGTGTAGATTGTAGATCCATAAGAAAATAATTATGGGGAGCATATTATTTTTTGTCCTAAAAAAAATAATCATCGTGGTTGGAATACAAGATTGACTTAATTTTTAAAATTGAATCAAATTATTCGACTGAGCTAGATTCAAAATCTTTTTACCAAGCAAAAAAAAAAAAAGGAAACAAAGAACTAAATGCAAGCTCAAGTTTCACAAGACCACAGTCTCATAAGCATGGGGATATGTCACAAGGAAATTATTCGAAGTGAAAATGAAGAGATGCCAATAGAATGTGATGATTCTCAAGGACCCAGTGATGCTCTCAACTTGAAAGATTTGGGCCCTTTTGACTGTTGAACCCCAATTTTAGACAGATGAAGGATTTCTAGGATAGCCTTAATGAAAAGATGGAGCAGCGGATCACAAGTGTGACTCAGGCTGATCTGAAGCAGGGTGGTATAAAAGACTCAAAATCTTCTGGAGCTTGGTTCCTTCAGAGATGTCGATGAAAATAAAGATAATAGTGTGTAGACAGAGAAGGCCGAAGGCCAAATGTAATGGTCCAGAGGCTGAATTGCCTTCTACAGTGATGCAACTTGCGCCGTCTTGATGTGAATATGATGACAAGCAAGAGAAATATAATTGGCACAAAATTGAAGAACTCACAGATTGTTCTCAGAGAGATTATCAAACCCTACCAGGAACTTTTGCAGGTGAGGAAGCCGTTGCAGCTGTGCAAGAGGGCTTTCTAGATGATATAACAGTGGATTTTGGAATTGATTTTACTGACAAACTCTTGACAAAAGAAGCAAAATCCAAGGAAATATTTACTGGGGATATCTCAAGATTAAAGCAAATTATGTGTATTCTCCTTTCTTTTTTCTAGCGAGTTTAAGTACATCCCTTTAATGACTGATTTGTGACATAAGCAATTGCCAGTTGGTAGAAGAGCAAAGATAGCTGAATGATTGGCACTTTCCTTTTCTATCCCTTCCATTAAATCTGATCTTGTTGCATGGGATTCTACTTATGCTATCTCTCATTTTAGTTTCTGGAACACTTGCATCATTAAAGCAATGTTGCAAGGTACGTGACTATTATTTCAGGATACGAGTGTCGTTGAATCGTCAAAAAGGATGTAAAGGGTGTTTCTCCCTCATCTTTGTCCACATCCACCGTGCACCTACGGAACCTGCTCCTGGCTTGTTTTTCATACAACCTCGGGCAAATTAAAATTTTAAATTGAAGCCTCATCAGTTTAAACAGTTGGAGAAAGCAGCAATTTAACATTCATGATGAAACATGATCATGTTAGAAAACCAAAAGGGAAAAATTCAACCAACCCGGTTGTGAAGTGATACTAGAAGCAGAACCATTCAGGGAGGTTGCACAGATTTTAGTGCCGAACATGGCTCTTTGAAATTACAGCCAAATTTATGGACTTCCTAGGACACACGATCGGAGAAACATTCGGGCCAACTATTAATTTTGAGGATGCCATTTTCAGAGAAGCTGAATCCATTGCAATCCAGAGAATCTTCAAGCCGAAGCATTGCCCGGAGCTCGGGAGAAATTGCCCGTTCCAACATCAGGTCATCTACCTTCCATTAATCGCAGGTCGACAGAGGGAGTGGGCTCTCATGACGGTGGACAGTACGGCAAAGGTGCAATGGACAACGGTGAACTGTGGTTGACGACGTTAACAGAAGAATGAGATTGGGTCAATCCGCGATGCTGGGTCATGCAAAGATGGACGAGAGGGATGGGATGAGGGGTAGTTTAGCCTTGATTTTCCAAGACCAGGGATGGAGGTGGGATTGTCCAATACTACCGATGTGGTAATATCTAATCCCAAGGCTTCCTCAATACCACACACCAAACACCACAAAATGACTCATTTCCTGTCCCTATCCCATTTCCACTGTTGCGCGTACCAAACATACCCAGTGCTTTGGTAATGTTTCCAAAGACGAATATACAATAAAAGTTACAGTCTTGCATGCAAATCTATCCAGGCATGAATCCGAAACTAGAGATTGCAATCTCAAAGGCTCGCATCCTTTCTCCACAAGCAAAACCATTACGATCATATGATGATATTTCATTTATGTCAAGATCAACGCAGGCTTTGACAAGTGCCTCCCCAACACGTTGTGCGGCTTCCTGAACAAAAGACACGAAATCAGAACAGAGAAAATTGAGACACTGAGACAGAAGTGTCTGGATGGATGGATAATTCACAAGAGTGAAAGGTAGAAGGTTTTCTATCTATCTTTCATCCAATATTTGTCTACAAGCTGGGTGATGTAATTACAACAGCGGAACAAGGTAGATCTTGTCGGACAGATTTCTGCAATGTGCTTCCATGGAACAAACACTTTTTGTTTTGGTCATCCACCAACAGTGCATATAACTGCTTCTCTGAGCAAAACACAGAAAGCCTTGGTCTTCTAGGTGTTCCATCATACTGCAAAAATGGACAGGAACATCATGGGATCAATTATATATATATATATAGAGAGAGAGAGAGAGAGAGAGAGAGAGAGAGAGTTTGCAAAAGAGTTCCATATGACCAAAAGAGCTTGATAAAGAAGAAAGCTAAGGTGTAGTTCGTAAACTTTTACTACTTACCATCACCTGTTTGATAAAAATACAACTTGTGGGGTTTTCACTACATAAATTGATTTTTCCAACCGAGAAATTCTTCCATGTGTCATGTTTTTGTTTTAAAGAAAACTTGATAGCCAAACACAGAAGAAATTTTACTTTAAGTCTTGTGTTTTAATTAATAGAGTTGAACCTCCTTGGATGGCCTTACCAATAACGTTTTAACATGTATATGATACTCATAAGCAAAATGATGGTAAGTAAGAACCCAAAAAAGAGATGAAGTTCACAAAGAAAATATATGTTGAAACTTCAGACCAGCTTCTGCTGACATAATTGTATAT
>JANTPZ010093185.1:0-13536 GCA_025593235.1 Vachellia pachyceras | reverse complement strand
CTTATCAATGTTAAGAGGCACAACACAATCTTGCGTCTTTGCTTTTCCTGCTTTACATCAACAGGATCAGATATCTCTCTAGCTTTCCTCAACTAACGATCATATGTATGATGATCTATCATGTGTTTATACGAACAACTTAATTCGAAATTTGACTGCCAGAAGTCAAGTAGGTGTCTAGTTTATTGCCTGAAATGTGTTACTTATTATTACCTTAGCTTGGTCAAAACCCACAAACACAGAATAATTATATAGGCCCATGGATAAAATATAGGGGGGCAAATGCAGAATTTTGATGATTACCATTATTCTTTCATGTTGGAAAAGGGGAAAAGGAAGAAAAACTTTGGACGGCTTGCATGTTTTTCCAATTAATTTAAGTCTAGGGCTATCAAAGCTTACGAGGATGATATGGCCATTGGACAAAGTCAACTAAGCTATGCATGAAGGGAGCTACTGTGAGTTAGTGATTCTAATGATAGGCTTTCTGGATAAAGAGACCAGTGAAAAGGACCATGAGTATCATAAACCATGAATGCAAAGTGACCAAGAACAATCATTTCTCTCTCCTTTTGCTGACAAATTTTAATTTTTTACCCACAAAATTAGGTTAACTTTTTATATACATTCCTACGATCTAGAGGTGAGTTCATCGGTAGTTATGAAATGACAATGTAAAGAAGAAGATAAAATGTTATGTGTTTGTTTGGGAACTCCGTTGGGAAAATGGATTTTGCAGATTTTGAGGTATTTTGGGAATTTCGAGATGGTTTTACGGATTTCAAGATGGTTTTTATGAATTTCGAGATGGTTTTTACAGATTTTGAGATGGTTTTGTCTCGGCTTACGTGCACCGTTTGGGAAAATGGCTTCTTTAAAGTTGTTTTAATTAATGTTGTTTCTTTAAAGCTTAAATTTTGGCATTTAGATTCCAAAGGGAAACTTTTTATAATGCCTATGGTCTTTTCTTTTTTTCTCTTGCTGCTGCTTTTCCTTTTTCTCATAGTATGATCAGATTAGGGGCCAAAATCAGATCTCTCAGGCAATCTTTTTGCAAAACACTTCATCTAGAAAAGGATGACTCAGTCTCCAAAGCCATGAGTGCAAGTGTCTTCTCACTGCTTGGCCTCCTCTCTTTCTCTTAGTCAAAATCGATGGGCGTGAAAATGGACACTACCCACATGAAAATTCATTTTATATATATATATATATAACACATGAAGAATAATATATTAGTGAGATAAACCAGCGGCCACTAACAAAATAAACTATACCTTTTAGCTTTTAGCTACCAGGAGTTAAGCAAGTAGGGTTAACACACTTTACAGAGATTTCACTCTGATCTATAAAACTTGCACAGAAAATCTATCAGTTATCGTATCTGGTTTTGTTTCTTTCCCTGGATGCTCTCTTATCTCTAACCCACAACATGGTAGATTGGTCGATGCAAGTACACGAGGAATCCAATGATAAAATGCTTTAGGGCCAAAATCTGTGTTAAAAGCTAATTAATTAAGGGAAAGGAAAAAGGAAAAGTCTTTGTTAGGTTGCGGTTAGTAGAGTGTAATGGAGTTATATAAAATATATATGTAAGGAATATCATAATTGGATTTGTAAAACGCTGTATTCTATTCTTCAGCAACACTAATCATATTGTTTGAATCTGTCACTTTCAGGCAAAGGTACATTCGATCGGGTATAATAATGAAATTCCATATCCAACAGCATGAAATCTGCTGAAATGATACTTTTGCAGGGAAAGTCAAGCATTATAGGTTTTTTAAAATTTATGGAAACCACTGTTCTAGAAAAAAAATATTATTCCTACCGGCAACCATGAAAGGTACAAGTTCTCTTTTAACCATGAGTAAATTTTTGCGATCGAGAGAGATTAAGTAGTGCTTAATCCAATAAGTAGCTCCAAAAGATAAGGTTGGTTTAGTGGATGTTGTCGTTTAGTTTATATATGGGGCATCACTAATATATATATATATATATATAATTCTTTGTATGGTGAGTGAGAAAACGCTTTCTTCTCTCTTTATTTGTCTCTCTTTGAATTCTTAAGTAAACCCATAATAATCTCCTTCCTCTATTTTCTCCACTGAAAATCGATCTCACATCAATGATTGTGAAAAGGGAATATCTCTTCCAAAACAAGATGGAAATCTGACCAAGGTAATTAATTCTGTCAAGCACCCACAGTTTATATATATACAGTATAAATTAACGGTTGTTGAAGATTTGCAGTAAACCACTAATCATATATTCTAAAAGCAAGACAAACAAACCTATTGGATTATAAGTCATAAACATTAATGTCTAAATAATTGTTCAAATCAGCGTACACACACAAGAGTGAGAACGACACTGCTATGTGTCACACACACACACACACACACACACACACACTCTTTTCATTATCCTTAATATAATTATACACATCCCTTACCTGGTCTGCTATAGCATATTAATCCTCAAGGATACACACAAACCCCCCCCCAACACACTCAGTATTTAATATAAGATCTATTTGTAATGCAGAGACGAAAAGAATGCATTGTTTTCTTTTATTACACAGGAAAGTCTTTAATTTGGTCTGGGGATTACAGAAAGTGTGGGGTATCTAGCATCCTATGGAATATTATCACAATCCAATCTAATCAGATCTAAGCATGCTGCAAATGGTGTCACTAGAATTACATTATCTTGAATTAAATCATGAGCCAGTAGGACTAAATAATCTGCACATCTAATGCCTTTCACAAATTTTTGGCTGCTACTTAGCATGGGTAATAGGTCTGAAACAGTTTTCGGTAGCAAAAACATCTCTAAACAAGGTTCTAGCATCATACCAAATGTGTCCGATATTATATTTATATTATCATAAGCGAGTGAGTTACGTTCTAGTTCAATTTCAAGGAATTATATTTATACATTTTATTATCCAGATATTATATATATTATTAATATTATGTATTATATGATATTAAAAGCAATAAGAAATCCAATATAGAACATTATTTCCAGTGCCACAGGATTAGATTGATTGTTCTGTAAAAAGAATATGATATCCCAAAACTAAAGAAAACCAACGCAATGAGTTGCACACTAAGCATAGCAATTATATCAAAGAACATATAATCTCTAAATCCCAATTTGAGAAGATGAGTGTGCCTCCAAGTAGACCTGGTAAAATGCGTCGGCCTGCCAGTTATGGGCTGGGTTAAATGACCTCATTTCTGATGGGTTGGTATTTATCCAACACAGCTTGTCAACCACCATAATGTTTTTTTTTCTATTTTTTACACATAATAGTTTTTCAACTTGGACTTGAAGTATTTTTTTTTTCATTTTTTTCAATGTCTAAAATGAAATATTTTTTCATAAATTTAATTTACAAAAATACACCACAATTTGAATATAAAACATCTAATTCAAATTTCAAACAATACAATTTAAATATATATGACACACTTCATAGGGTTAAATTCAAATAATACAATTCAAACTAAATATAAACCACAAATCAAATGATCAACAATAATACAATATTAATTAAGTTTACATTATAAGTAGAAGTTGTTCACATATTTTTTTATCAATAAATTTTTTAAGAAAAAAAGCGGGTTGGCAAGATAGATTGCCACGGGTTGGGCTAAAAAGACCTGCTTTTTGGCTGACAACTTTTTAACCAACCTAACCATTAACTTTTTTAACGGATTGGCCAGCAGATTGAACCTATAAGTTGATCTACCTCTAATCAAGTCTGTTGTAAAGTTTAATCTTGTTAAACTTCTGCTGTTAACTTATTTGAAGTCCCTTGCAAATAGCGTAGTTATTGATGAAATAAGCCCTAGCTAGCTATCGGAATGCATGATGTGATCGACTTTGTTGGTAGAGAGGGCCAAAAGTGGAGTTAGTGATGAGAATATTGAGGTGTTATTTTGTCGCGAGACTAATGAACAAGCTTTAGCTGTATGCAATCATGTGAATGAGAAAATGCTCAGCAATCTTTGGCAAGCACTAGCCGCAAAGCCAGGATAGATAACAAGTGGAGCTTCAATTCATATTCCTTCATTCACCACTCATTTATGATTTTAATTTATACATAGCAGTTGTCTTTTTTTAAAAATAAGAGTTTAATTATGGGACTGTGTGCATATTTAAACAGAGAAATTAAATGGTTTTATAGGTGAGAAATCCATGTGTAGTAGCTGTTCTTCAAAGAGAGATATATGTGTGGGAGAGGTGATGAGAATGCATGTATTCACCATCTGAAGTTCTGAACTGATAATGCTTCCAACAGATAGAGAGGTTAGATATTAGTGAAGTTCCTTTTTCTCCTTTCTCATCAGAGTAATCATTGTGAGGGCTGAACCTTGGACAAATTTTTAAAGCAGGTTATATATATACGGTTCTTTCAAATTTGGGAAAATTACTCATATATAGGCCCCATTAATGAAATTCAATATACATAGCTTCTTCTTTTTCCAAATTTCATTTATTATTATGAAGTCCCAAGGGATCCGGAGTACTTTGGAAAAGATTGAAATGACCTTAACGTCCTTTAAATCGTGCTGGCTAACTATGGATGATTTACTTACCGTGGAGTTGGTGATTGACAACTAGTGAAATGAATATATTTAATTCGAATAACTTGTAATTCAGATATTAACTTAAAATTTTCAAGTCCAATTTAACGACATAATGCTAAATTTTCATACTCACGGATAGAGTTGCATAGTTTACAATTTAAACTTCTATGTTTTATAAGTTGAGTTGCATCAAACGTATTATGAATCCATTGAATCTCTTAATAATAGCTAAAATTCTGATCCTATTCTTAACAAACATTCTCAACTGAGATTTATAGGTAATCCCCCCCCCCAAAAGTTCCAGTTTTACCTGTACAAGTAAATCTAGCTAGTGTGAGTTTGACACTTGCAAATTCATGTTTGCCCCACAAATTTTAAAGATGCCTTCCCTTCCTCATAAAAGAGTGTATCAGGATCCACTGAACTCAGACGCTTGCTCCTTTTAAAGCAGAAACCACCTCTAGTATTCTGATACCTGCGTGCGTGTGTCTTTGTTTATGATCGTCATGCCAACACATGATTAGCTTTCCAAAACCAAAACCTCATTTTCCATAGCAGCTTCCACTAAAAATGTCTGGGATCTTCCTCTCGTCCACGTCAGACCATGACATCTCACACGCGGTACTAAAATCAGTAACCTTGTGACAAACTGAATTCGTGGTCTTCAATTGATTTCGGGTACAAGGTGGAGCGGCTTTTATTCAATAACGGGGTACAATATATATATATATATATATATTGTTGCTCATACAGTTCATCGAAGTTTTACTCTGGTTACATTCGAATCCAACCCGTATTGCGCATATAGTTGTGGTGACTTCCAACAGAGATTTCTGCATATGCTGAGGCTTGAATCTATAACCTCTCTTAAACGAAACAAAGCCGCTTACCACTTGGATCAACCTCATTGTTAATGGCCTACTATATTTTTTTTTGTTACAATAACAGCCTGCTATATTTTTTGGTATTAGATCAGGGTATCCACCGCCGGTAGCAATGACTAATCCCTCACTGGTTTGTAGACACCTCGATGGGTGGGACAGTTGGCCCTAGATTTTAAAGGAGCTATATGCCTAAGTCAGGATTCAAACCCTTAACCTTGGTTAAGCTTGGATCAACCCAGACCGTTGAACTAACCCCAAGGTTAACGGCCTGCTATGTTGCAAGAGGGTAATCAAGCTCACTTGAACCCAAAGGTGACGGGCAGGGTCTAGGATCTGGGCACTTATCGTCTGGGCCTTAAAGTCCGAAGTCACTGGGTTTCGGCCCAAACTTTGTCAACTTTGGAATCAGCAGAAGGCCCAAAGTGCATGGATCAGTATTCTTTTCTGATTTATTGTCACAAGGATGAAGGCTAGCCCTGTGAGCTCCAGGATGCAATTCACATAAATAATTTTTGTACAAAAAAATTTTCTTATCACAACCCCAACCTTTTTGGTTGCAGTTCTAGATGTAAAAGCTAATTAAAATATTTTTTTAAATTTGAAATGTAAGAATTCAATCAACTTTACCTTCTAAACATATATTCTTTTTCAAAATTATCCATACCAATTACACATATTAAATAGTCGAAGGCTTTTATATGGGGTAATTTTCAATGTAAATGGTTAGATAAGGTAATTCAAAAAAAAGAATTAATACATGCTTTATACAAATAGTTGACTTCACTATTTTTCAATGTTTATAAATTCTTTATTTAAGGTTTTAAATTTCAAATTTACTGGAGTATTTTAGAGAGACATGATGCTCAAGTTTCCTTTTGGGTTAGAATGGAATCCCTTCACCTACGGTCTGCAGGCTTGTTTGGTTAGTCCGTTTGGGCAACTAAAATCCATTCCTGCGCTTACCGAGACAAAATTCTTCTCACATATTTACCTTGAAATTTGTGTCCGTTCTCCCAACGGGCTATCCAAACAAGCCCTACAGCCTATGGAAGTCTATCGGACGATGAGAATACCATTGATTTGTTTTTTTATTTTGTGATTAAATTGCAAAAATGTTCCTAATAATTTAGTTTCAACCGTAATTACCGATTATCTTATGGCCCGTTTGGTATGGTGAAAATGGGAGTATGGAATTGGAATTCAATTCCATGATGTAGTCATGTTTGATGTGATAGAATTACAATTTCATGTGGAATTTAATTCCACAAAAATCCGTGGAATTGAATTCCATACCCAAGCCCATGAAATTCATTGCAGTTCCATAGAGTCCAAATTTTTTGAATCAAAATATCCTCCCTTATGCAAAATATTTTTTTGTTACATTTCCAAAAAAAATCAACATTTATAAAAAAAAGATATGGATTCCATCTTTATTTTCATGGTATACCAAACATAATTTTAAAGCCCATTTCCATATCTATTTCCACCTAAATCTCCATCTCCATTTCCATCAAAATCAATTCCATTGTACCAAGCAATTGTTGAGGCTGTTTTTAGACTGTGGTGATTAGACTAATTGACCTTCTATAATTGAGTTATGTTAATATTCGTTTCCTTTATATCAAGTTGAATTAAAATAAGTTAAGAGTATATGCTAAATGGGGATTAATGATGAGGATGAGAACCGACAATGGGTAGTGATGGATGGATATGTCTTTTGAATGGAAAGAAAATAGAATTGACTGTGCTTTTCGCCGGCTGCAGTAGGGAGCACCAAAAGAAAACGGGTCACCGAATAAATTCCATTGCATTTCATGCAGACACTTAATATAAACATCCATTAATTTTTTAAATATATTAAAGAAATTAAATGATTCATGCATATTAATTTAAAATATTATAAATACATTAGTTTATTAATTTTTTAAATCTCTCAAACATATCAATTATTGTTAATATCAAGAATCACAGCTGGAAAGCATCCAAACTGAAAAGATTTGCTCACGAAATCATGAGGTCAAGAAACTTCAAGATTCCTTTTTCTTTCTTGGCCGACAAGTGTCCTATATATACCATTCCTTGCCACAAGCACACGCGCATATATGGAGCTACTTTGATTCACCGTAACCTGATAATGCATATTGAACTTCAAATATCTAAAAAGAAAATTTCTGTGGAGATTAATTAAGTGCCTGCCATTTTCATATCTACTTGAATATTGCAGAGGCTGTAATGTAAATGCATGATCATCCTCTTACACATGGCATTAACTTTGTACACTTGAACCTAGTACCGTGTGTGTTTGGGAACTCCGTTGGGAAAATGAGTTTCGTTGGGAGAACGGAGTTAACGGATTTCTAGATGATTTTACAGATTTCAAAATATTTTTTATGGATTTCGAGATAGTTTTTATGGATATACATATTTTGAGAACGAAGTTATCTTCATGTTCAACCTAGGGATGGATCCTATAACAAAAGAGGGACAGATACTGATAATATGATATGTGCTGACGCGTAAGCAAGTTAAAACAAAACCATATCAAAATCCGTAAAAATCATCTCAAAATCCATAAAAGCTATCTTGAAATCTGCAAAACCATTTAAAAATTCGTAAACTCCTTTATCCCAATGGAGTTTCTAAACACACATAGTTACGTACCGGAACCCGCGAACTTCTATTCGTAAAATAGCTTTCACGTCATCAGACTAGTAGGAGACGAGCATATTAAGGTCCATTTTGATTGTGGCCATGCTCCACTAAATATTGGTGTGAGTAGAGGCTTGTCCTACATAGTCTTACAGTGGCGATCCCCATCACTTGAGGTGGGTATCCTCCTAGCAAGGATGTCAACTCTGGGCATAACAGTGACAACGCTGATACAGGCAAGATTTAAAAAATAAATCTTTCAGTTAAAGAAATTTCACAATTTTACTAAAAAATGATGATATATATTCAAAGACTCAAAAATCAGCTGTGTCATTGGTTGACCGTAATTTAAAAAAAAAAATCATGCCAATCACTAGACTTCTAGTGATTTTAAAAAGAAAAGGCACGTGCATTTCATATTTGATTGAGTTGGGGATGCCATAAAAATGTTGGGATTCCCAAATTACTTTCAATGGAATAAAAAAGTTCCATCTTTAGTGGAAAATATAATCAACGTGGCCAATGTCTTTTTCTGAGTCAGTTTTCTATTTAGCATGCTGCTGATACACACATTACACAAACAACAGGAAGATTTCATCTTCTTTATTTATCTGCCTGAAGACTTAGTCGACAACTGCAGAAAATAAGCAGAGAAGCATTAGTAACATAGCTTATAGCTTCTCATTATAAAGAAATGCCTCCTAGAGAGAGTACATTTTGGGTGATCTGTGAAAAATACAGGCCTCACCTTCTCATGGTTTTCGTTCAAGGGGCTGTCACACTTCTCTATTTTCTCTTAGAGGCGTCCTTCAACAAGGGCATGAACCTTCATGTTTTTGTAACTTACCGCCACGCTCTTGGTGGTATTTTGGTGCTTCCTTTTGCCTATTTTCTTGAAAGGTACATGTTATATATACTTAGCCCTATTTCTTCAGATTTCATGGTCAGAAAAAACTCGGATGATATCTCATATCATTATGCGGTTTCAGTGTTGAAAATAAGATCTGTTGGTTGTTGTGCTTATTTCTTGATATGGAATCATCTTGACAGAAAATCTAGGCCGAAGATGACGATGGCAATGTTCATGGAGCTATTTTTGCTCTCTCTCATAGGGTATGGAACTTGAGTTGAATTCTTGTATCTATTTAAACTACAATAGTTTGATTGAATTGGACTGATATTTGTCTTCTTTCTTGCTTTTTAGGGTTAGCCTAACACTAAATATGTATTTTGCAAGCTTGAAGTATACCTCTCCTTCCTTTGTAACATCAATGGTTAACACAATATCAGCTCTAACATTCATAATTGCAGTTGCACTCAGGTAAAGTATGTGAAGGTTAAAAAAAAAAAAAAAGCACCATGTGGATTCATGTATGAGACTATCTTTCTGCTGTAAAAGAAAGAGCTCTATTTGCTTTCGTGTCATTTTGCACGTAGGTTAGAGGCTGTTGATGTTAAGAACCCTCGTGGGGTAGCTAAGATCTTTGGGGCCATTCTATCATTGGCTGGGGCCTTGACTATGACTTTGTATAAAGGGCACGCCATACCAAACTTGAAAGCTTCTCCAATCCTAATCAGAGTCCAATCTGCTCATACTAACTGGATTAAGGGATCTATTTTGACTGTTGCAAGTTGCATCTCATGGTCTGTATTCTACATAATGCAGGTAAGCTTGTGTATGATAATATAACTTATGAAGAGAAGCCAACATACATTAAACTCAGAAGTGAGCCGGCTGCAACAAAAAGACTGGCTCCTGAATGAACAAATATTCTCAGATTAAAAAAAAAATTGTTGTGTGAAGCGTAACATGTCATATAGATGGACGTGGCAAACCTGTCTGTGTTGTAGGCATTTACAGTGAAGAAATATCCAGCACAGCTTTCGCTCACAGCATGGATAAATTGTATTGGTGCAGTACAATCAGCAGCCTTTGCACTAGTCGTTGAGCATAAACTCCATTCCTGGCTCATTACATCCAGAATCGAACTCTATTGCATATTATATGCTGTAAGTAAAGCTTTACTTCCAAGAAGCTTAAGTTATTGTAGGATTGAAATTTAAAATTTCCAACTCACTCAAGTATTGTGGCATTATCAGGGAATTATAAGTTGTGCTTTGAGTATTTTCATTCAGTTATGGACTACGGACCAAAAGGGACCTGTCTTCGTGAGTATGTTCAATCCCCTTGGGACAGTATTAGTGTCAGTCCTAGCATATTTTGTCATGGGGGAACAGCTTCACATGGGCAGGTAATGTTCGCCGTTCTATTCAAGCTTGAGGCAATGTCCAAGTCCCAGCAGTTTCAGATTTGTTTTTGGCTGTTTCAGTATAATGGGAGGAGTCATCGTTATCATGGGCCTTTACTTGCTTTTATGGGGCAAAGAAAATGATCAAGACTATAAATCACGGCAACTATCACGTTCAACACATAAGCAAAAGGAAAACATGACGCAGATAGTGACTTCAAGGAACACAGAGAAGTTAAGCTCTGAGCAAAGAAGGAATGATGGGATTTTATGACCGGAAGTCATGAATTGTGTACAATTCTCGAGGGTTCTCGCAATAATGGCAAAATCACAACAGTATATCGCCAACGCGACAAAGAATAAATAAGAAGGATATGATTGCATCCCCGTCCTTCATGAGATGTGTATACCCCAAAATGGCAGAGCCGGTCTATTGTGAATTTTTCTTATCTCTTCAATAATACCAAATAAATAAACATTTACAAGCAGCGCCAAACAAAAGGGTATTTTGTACATCGTTTGTCTTGAAATAAAGATGCAATTGTACTCCGAAACATTTTCACCTTCTAGCTCATTTCGCTTCTGCCAGCTGTGATCTTATGGCCTCGGGGTTCTGCATTTTATTTATGCTGCCAAAAGGAAGAGAATTCAGAATAAAGAATATGCAATCACTTCATTACATGTCAATGTACTATGCTAGCATTCAATGGAAACTCACCAGAACAGCAGATCTCCACTAGATGCCAACTTTTCAGAGATCCATTCTGGAACCAGTTCTAGCAACAAATTCAGCTGCTCTTCAACTTCTCCTGAGAATGCAATGAGAAAGATTTAGCACAATGAAACTGACTTCATATCTGATAATTGATTGCAAATAATTGCGCCTTACTTCGGTCAACAATATCACAATGGTTTGAGATTATCTTGCTTAGAAGCTCCTCTTTTGTGACAACAGAACGATTCATTGAATGAATCAAGAGATGAATCATGTTAAATAGTTTCGGGAGGCAGGCAATCATTTTCTGCCGTCTTTTTGCTTGTGAGATAGCTGGATTTCTTTCCTCCATCGCCACTCTCTCCTTTTCTTTAATCTGCAAGTGAAGGATGAACATGGGATCCATTAATCAACAAACAGAAGAATATAATCCACTCTCCCACGGTTGATGAGAATAACCAAGCAGACCTAATAGCAATCACAAAAAAGACAAACTAACAAGGAAAGGAAAGTCTATCATCACATATGTCAGCCTCCAGACTAAGAAAAACCGATCACTTTTTTACATATCGATTGTTCAACTTTTGAATTATATAAAACTTCTCGTATAGCATGACCATTCTTTAGGACTTCTGCAAATTAACCTAGGTAGAAATGTTAACAGCCAGATTAGTAAAATTCCCACAGGTAGCAATGTATAATAGGGTTTAGGACATACTGATTGGAGAAGACTCTCCGGGAGAATATCATAAATATCGTCATCAGTTGATAAGCCACCAGCATCATCAGCTTCATTCTCTGTCATCCGATTTTTCACGGGAGAGTCAAAGTTCAATGACTTCTTCAAACTAGTATGACGCCTAACCAGCTTGTTTGGTGAGCTGCAAGAGCTGTTTTCAGGGCTCATTAAACATCTCTTAGGGGGAGGCAGTGAAGGTGTATGAGTCATCAACCTAGATGGAGTAGAAGCAACTTTATTTGGAGTGGCAACTGAAGCACCAGATGATTTCAGATTAGCTGGGGAAGCACATATTGTGGGGCACATGGTAGTGTCTGCACCTGAAGAATTTTTCTTCATGCTTGATTCTAAAACAGGCACAGATTGAGGAGGTAATGAACCTGATGGTAACTTTCGTTGCACATCATCTGCTTCATCTCTTAAAGATTTACGAGAAAAGCGCCTTCTAAAAGTTTGAGACATATGAGTGGCTACTGCTCGTTGTTGATGATGTGCTTCATTTGACATGTTAGCAGGCACTGACAAGTTTTCTTCTCCCTTAGCACACTCTGAATTGATTACCATGACATTATCTTGCACGCATGCATGTTTTGCAGCTGGATGATGAGGTGCAACTGCATCATTTGATGGCATTGTAGCAAATGACGAGGAGGTGGTTCTCAATGTTTCTAAAGGACGATCTTGCTTACGGTGATTGAATGGCTCAGGCAGTATTTCTTCTGGAATTCCATCAACCTGGATGCAGAAGCACCGTTTAGGTCTATACACATTTGAAAAGGAGTTGTTGAAAATGCAGTCGATCAATAGTACAGTAGAGTCAATTAAGTTCCATAAACATAATGCCTTCAAGTTTCACCTAGATTCATTCATGTTCCACTGATATTTATAAAAAATAGTGGGTATAGAATGTGACATCTAATATCAAGCAACCAAAGAACTTCGAGAATATACTAGAGCCACGATCATGATGCCTAGTTAGTGAACAATAAGAAGCTGTACATGTACTTTGCATAAGTAACTTATCAACGAATATAAATTCAAATAATTGAAAGAACAGGAAGTAAGGCGTACCTCAGGATGTGATTCATAAAAATCTCTTAACCGTGTGCGAAATAGCTTTCGCAAGGACACACTTCCACCTTCAGAAAGAAACTTTGAATCGGGATTTAATGTAAGATGGAGGTCTGGCTTCATACAACTTGTTCGTTCGTCAAACTTGAGCACCTTCTTTATATCAAGTGCCTCAGGAAAGATATATTTCAACTGGGCCAGATGACTATGCGTAAATCTCCTACAGAAGTTACAATTTATAAGGAATAAATTAGCCAACAATGCATTGCTACAGTACAGAGCATATGTCATTCTTGAAATTCACAATTCACAAAAAGAACAGATAATAGTTTCATACGCAAAATGAAGCGAGCATTGATTAGAGACACATACCTATCAGTTAAACATTCAATTTTGGGGCAGACATTCGTGAAAGTTGTCGAGGAACCTTTTAAATTCAACAATCGGATCGAGCTATCCAGGCTGTCAAAGAACTCACCCAAAATTTCATACCTGTGGTTAAACCCCAAAAGTTAGTGACAAAAACAAACACTCAACAGAACAAAATTCAGATTTACTGGCTAAAGACACCAATAATTGCATCCTACTTTGCCGGCAGCTTAATGGGGGATGCCTTGGACTTGCGGGGGGA